>JBBPCY010073926.1:0-10003 GCA_037974405.1 Brachyalestes nurse | reverse complement strand
AAAGTCAAACCTTGAAAAGAGAGAATTTTGTATTGTAGTTTGGAGTGATAATTTTGTGTACTTTATTTAAGAAAAATGCTTTGTTATTGTTCAACAGTTATTGTTATTATGACAATAATTTTTTTTTTATTTATAACCCAAATTCTGTCCTTAGTTGTCAGTAGTTAATAATCCAAAGACACAAAACACTTAATTGCATTTCTGTATTTACTTGGTATTGGATCAATACCAAATCTTGTAGTATCGCACACCACTATTGGGAAACGAGCAGAAAATGAAATCTGTACCTTTACTGAAGTGGCATGAGCAGCCCACAACTGTCTCAAATCTGCCCCCATTCTTCTCCTTCTGGATCCCTGGTGTCTACAATTAAATGCTAGAAGCTCCAAGTGATGCTGTATGAGCCCTTGGCTCTTGAATCAATATAAGAAACGGTTATGTGGTAAAACATGAAAATGTGGTACAATTATGAGAAAATGTCTTGTTCTTATGAGACAGTAGTTCTTTCTTCTTAGAAAGAATCTTTCTCTAAAGGTTCACTTATACTTAAGGGAAAAGAATTGTTTTTGTGAGAAATCGGTCGCTCACATAGGTCATGTGATGTGCAAGAGGAGCCGGAAGTGAAGTGTGTCACATGGTATGAAAACCAAGGTACGGAGGTAGCCATTGCTCAGTCATCTATTATCACCTCATCCTGCCAGATCATCTCTCCAAGACCATGTCATTCCTTTCTCTGTGTGTGAAAGAGAATGTGGATTCCGTATGGAATCTGAACTCTTTTAGGGAGTGCAGTCCAGCTTTCACTTCATCAGCCTTATGACCTGGCCACTGACCTCTTGCCGGGCGCGGTACCTCCCCACGGCCATTTGTATTCACTATCTAAGAAGAAACAGTGGGCGATGGATGAATACGTCAGCGACACATTCGGGGACCATCCGACCATCCACCTCTCCGGCAGTCATGGGGTTCTTCCTTGTTACGGAAAAAGATGGGCACTGAATCAAATTACAGTGAAGAACAGGTACCCGCTTCCACTCATTAATACCGCCCTGGACGCCCTCTCTGGTGCTTCAGTTTTCACAAAACTCGATTGCGGCACCTCTTACCGCTCTCACTAAACTTACTCGGACAACCTTTCAGCTCACCCCTCAAGCCATCGACGCATTCCATCAGTTGTGCCTACTCTTCACTTCAGCTCTCATAGTCCTTCATCCAGATCCAGTTAAGGCATTTGTTGTGGAGGTGGACGCTTCCGATGTTGGGCCTGGAAGAAGGGTTGAAACCAATGGTCTACTCCGGGTCTACAGTCTGTCGCTCAGTGGTCAACACACCAAATGTCTCCCCAGGATTCTGTCCTGTTTATACTGACTACCGAATCTTGGACTCGCAACGGAGGGGTCCTTGCACCCACCCAACCACGTCTTTATGGAACTTGCTTTGTGCACAAAATGTCCTGGTATACTATATTATTAAGATTAAGCCCTTCACTGGAAATAAGGGGCCTAGCCCAAACCCTGAAAAACAGGTGTGTCCCAATATTTTGTTTATGTAGTGTAACTAAGTCATCAAAGAAAGGATCTTGTTTTTCAAGTTCAGGTTAATTTATATAGAACATTATCATGCACAAAAGGTCATGTGCTTTACAGGAATAGAATAAACAATAAAAGAAAGTAAAATAAAATATAATAAAATAATGGAAGAAAGAAAAAAATACATAGACAATTGATAAAAGAAAATTGATTGTACAATGCAATAGAAGTACAAATGTTAAAAAGGAATTAAGAGGAGAATAGTGCAGTTATAAGCAGCTTTTTAAAACTACAGATGGTGCAGCTAATATTGATGGGCTTTTTGATGGGATTTGTGTTGAAATTATATACACGTGTTTTCTGTTAGTTAAGTGTTTGTGTTTGTTCATTGGTTCTTTTGGGATTTTATGTTTTGTACCTAAGGGGTTTCTGTTTCACAGTTGAGTTGCAGGTTCTCCATCACGCTTAGTCTGGGTGTTTTCGTGATTCTGTGTCAAAGAGAAACGTATCGGCCCTCGAGCCTGTTTTGTTGAGTTTAAAAGAAATAAAACTTTAGAAAACTAAAAGATGACCACGTGTCAGTATGCCTTCTGCCTCACCACCGGAAACCCAGACGTGACACAAACTGCATAGTGACTAAATGTCATTTTACCGCGTTTCAGATCTTTTCACCACTAGCTGGCCAGCTCCAACAGATCTAATAGACCCATCAGGAATAATATATACAAACATATCAGAAGTATTTAGGGCCCAAACCATTGAGTGACTTGAACACGATAAGTAATGCTTTGAAATCAATTCTCTGATGCCTCTCTTCTGGTTAGCCCAGGCTGTGGGTGGGTGGATGGATGGATGGATGGATGCCACCATTATTTTATGTTTATTTGGTAGGGTGACTTTTTTTTGACATATGTTCTTCGGCTGAGCAAGAGGACACAGCCGGTGGTTTAAGTTAATTGATTAGGGTTTTTTTTTATGTGCCAGGACAACGCTTCACTACCCTATGTATTTTAATGCACAGTGCGTAACACCGCCACTATGAGCACTAACTGGTGACTGAGGGATGTGATCTGATAACGCTGTCGATAATGTTTTATGCAACTGTGCAAAACAGCGCCTGGTTTTTACTTCTGTTGCATGAATGAGTGAATCTATGCAATCTTGTGAAAATATACTACACAGTTCCCACTAAAAGTGAAATAAAAATGAGTTGATTCCTTATCGATTTTGTTTGCAAAGCAGTTCAGTGAGATGGGGAAAATCATACATCCCCCAGAATGCTATGGTGTTTTTCGTGATCTGATAACGCTGTCGATTATGTGTGATGCGACCATGCAAAACAGCGCCTGATTTTTACTTCTGTTGCATGAATGAGTGAATGCATTCAATATTGTGAAAATATACCACACATTTCACATTTCCAATAAACTCCACGACGCATGGAGCAACAGTTAAGTGCCCCTGAAGGCAATGGCCTTCCAAAAAAAAGAAAGGCCTGGCCGCGTTTGTTATGTTCCCCTTGGTGTTCTTTTGTGTGCATCCTTCACTCAGCCCCGTCATGATAATAGCTGTGTCATATGGCAATATCATTTGATTGAGTTTCCTTCATCTTGTATAAGATCCACCACCAGATCACCTTTCTACACGTGCAACTGTCATCAGTACTAGTGTTGTCACGGTACCAAAATTTTGGTATTCGGTATCAATACCAGTGAAAATCCACGGTTCTCGGTACCAATTTCGGTACCAAAGCAAAACACAAAACATGAATTGAACAGCAAATATTCTTCTTAAATTAAAAATGTATTAATACATTTTTGGTAGATTAAAAGTTGTACCTGTTGACATTACTTAATGCACAATGAACATGAATGATCAAGTGTTATAAAATAACATTTACACACATTAATTAATATTCACTCACTGTAACTTGATGTTAGATAACATATGAAGTCATGTAAATTAGAGTTAAGATTTTCTGCCCAAACCCGATCAAGCTTGGAGTGTCAGTTTAGGAAGCACCCACAGTTGAGAACGTGTGTTATATAATAGTTAATAGCCGCGCTTATGCTAACGATTAACTTCCACATGTGGTTCTTTTCAGAGCCTCCTCATCAGCAGCACCGCCGGTCGCCATGTCTCTGTGCTTTTACGAAGCGCAGCAAGAACCGGGTTGACCACGTGCTTGGTACCACCAGAACTTTAGAAAACCTGGTACCGTAACATTTAATTTTTTTTAAGTACAGACTTTGTACCGAAGTACCGGGTCTTCCGACAACACTAAGTCTAATGTTTTCTTTTTAACTACGTATTTGTGTGCACTGCAGCATTGTTCAGTGTGCACACCCATTTCTCTGAATCTAGCGCGTCCATGTGGGGGGTGGGCATCCATGTTTTATGTTACAGTAAACCTTTGGACAAAATTACCTCTAACCCATGGTATTGCTATTTTTTGGTTGTTGTAAAGTCTCAAATCTTAAATCTAACTTGGCTTAAGCTGTAATAACATTTGTGGACCATAACTTCAGATGTTTAGTGCATGACGACTGATTTTCCTTAGCCCCTTAATACAGGTACTATGTGAACAGAGACACTTTATTCTGTTATCACAAAGCCTCTGAGGCCTTTCTGCAGCGTCTTATGGCCCTCTATGTAGAATCTCACTATAAGGTTGAGTATACTGTTCTGTCTTTAATTGTGTAGACACAGAGTCTTGTATGTCCACTAACAGTACATTTCTTTTTACAGAACTCTCCTAATGACCTTCAGCTACTCTCAGATGCTCCAGCTCATCATCTCTTCTGTCTCTTGCCTCCTGTTCCACCGACACACAATTCTTTGCCAGAAGTCTTAGCAGTGGTGCAGGTATGCATACTGCCACCTTTCTTTAAGGGAAATACTAAAAAGCTCAACTACACTTCACACAAAAACACTGCAGTGCTGTCCCGGGCAACCCTGTAGGAAAATTATTTGGCTAACCTCAAGTTGACAATCATAAGGACAATTGATGGGTTACAAAAGTGAAATTGATAGACAGGGGAAAGAGGAGAGCTGCTTTTGTAAATATTATGTAAGGATTTAAAGGCAAAGTTAATTTCAAAGGAAGACCAAACCATGTCAGGGGATCAGAGAAAAGTATATTGTAGCTTGTTGTAGTGACATCTTATGAGTTATTTGTGTGAAATTGGATAAACAGCATCTCTCTTCCATTATTAGCCTACAAGTTTGGCCATTCACACAGACCGGTATTGCCTGCTTTATTTTTATTGTCCGTTGGATACCATTTTGTTGAACAGGTCAAAATGTATTGCAGCCAAGTAAACATACCAAATATCAAATTGAGGAAATATGGTGTGCTACCAAGGAATGTGATGGTGATGCGTAGTGAATTTTGAACAGTTATGTCATAAGAGATTTTTTTTTTTTTGATGTTATTTACAAGGTGGCACTACTCCACAAATAAATTGTAATGAGCTAGGGCCATGCTAGGATTTTTCAAGTTACACTGCCTGTTATAATCATGTTACAATAATGAATGAGCCATTAGATTAGAAGGTAACAGAAGATTACAGAATTACAGAAGGTTGGATTACTTTTTCTATAGGTGTGTCTGGAGGGTGAGATTTCTCGTCAGTCAATCCTCAACAGCTTGTCCAGAGGGAAGAAAGCATCAGGGGACCTCATCCCCTGGACTGTATCCGAGCAGGTATTGTCCCTTATTTTTATGTTAGTAGTTATCACTCATTGTCCAATTTTTGCTTTTTGTATCATCGACACTTAATTTTGGCAGTAATTGTAATGGCTAATTGTTTTGTGTGTTTAGTTTCAAGATTCCGAGTTTGGTGGCCTCTCAGGGGGAAGAATAGTGCGCATAGCTGTGAACCCAGACTACCAAGGGGTCAGTTATGCCATCTTCAACCATCCTGACCTTTTCAGTGCTTAACTGAATGTTAAAAAATCTGCACTACATTTACATTAGCCAATTATCTTTGTTGTGACTGGATAAATTTCTTTCTTTTTTTTTTTTTCCTCAGATGGGTTATGGGAGCCGTGCCCTGCAGCTGCTACAGCGTTACTATGAGGGACAGTTTCCCCTCTTAGATGAAAGGGAACAGCCAGCTACCAGTGCGATCAACTCGGTCAGCAGCAAGGTGCACATAGTGTTGAATCCTCTGTTTAATTATTATGTTTTTTTTTTTTTTTTAATAGAAAAGGTTACATTTGATGAAGAATGGCAAAAAGCTATGTAAGGACGTTTGGTGGAAATACACACACACATCGCATCAAAGCTGTTGTGAACATGTTGAACCTTTGTGTATACAGGCTGTCAGTCTCTTGGAAGAGGTGCTGTCCCCTCGGACGGACCTGCCACCCCTCTTATTGAAGCTCAGTGAGAGGACAGCAGAGAGGCTGGACTACCTGGGAGTATCATTTGGTCTCACAACACAACTGCTCAAGTAAATATAATCATGAACAAATCCATACAATTTGCATCACATTTGCAGCTTTTCAGTAATGCATCGTCAGCCTTTTCTCAGTTCTCCTCTACGTTCACAGATTCTGGAAGAAGGCTGGCTTTGTTCCAGTATATTTAAGACAAACTCCAGTAAGGATGGAAAGCTTTTTCCTTGTTGCCTCATTTTCCTTGTTGTACATTTGTGAAAGTGTTTGCATTTTGCATTATTCCCTATCCTAAAGTGTTCATTTGAAAATATACCTTTTACTCCCCAGTCCACACAGTCTCTATATGCCAATTTTGCTTTAGTCTGTAACTGATAGGCGGTCACTATTAGTTATATTGGTAACTGAGCAATTTAGCAATTGTTTTGGTGATAACATCAAAAACAAAAATATTTCTTGATTTGATTCTGTTTGAGATTCCTTATTTGTAATTGTATGCTTTTCTTCCTGGTTGTATAGTAAAACATTTTCTTAAACAATTGCCATTGAGCCTCTAACTCATTTTGATGGCTGGTTTCAATAAAATGTTTTATTATAGACCCTGGAAAAATGGCTATTACACATGCATTTTACTGTGAAGATAAATATTATCTCTTCAATATGAAAACAAAACCAAGGGATAGAAATAACCATAAAGCTGTGAGCCAATGACTGAAGGAACAGCAGCAGGCACAAAAATAAGAAAAGGCAATGTAATTATAATGTTGAAAAATTAGAATTGCTAAAAATAAGAGAAATGGAACTGACTGACTACAACAAATAGCGTTATTGTGCTTAAGTATTATTTTTATTATTAGTGTGATTGTGGAAGCATTGTGACGTCATCTAATTCGCGCACAGGCAGAGCTGGTGAAAAAGCTGCAGCATGGAATAGAAATCAGCCGAAAGGCTGAAGTTATTTAATGTACATAAGTCTTAAAAGGTATTGTGACAGAAAGAGCCTGATTAATTTTAAGCTCTTATAAACAGTTATGACTGTTTTGGCACCTACACAAACTTTCTAAATAGTCATCGGGGAGAAAAAAGAAAGTAAGAGATTTAGTTTATGGACTCTTAAACAGCAGTAAGATTGAAATGTACAATTTTGTAAAGCAGTGTCCTCATCACTTGTCATTGGAATAACATGAGCTTGTTTTGTAACTCCTAGAATGACCTAACAGGAGAGCACTCTTGTGTAATGTTAAAGGAGCTAAACACAGAGGATTCAACAGGACAGTGGCTGCCTGCCTTCTGGAAAGGTGAGTGCCTTTACACGCATTCATACAGCACGGCTTCACTAATCTGGGTTTTACACTAGAGACATGATGAGGTGTTTGCAGTATAATAATGCAATATTTGGGGTTAAATTAGTATCAAATATGATCACCCTAGTGTCAGCAATGTATATGTCTTTTTCATCCTCTTAGAGGATGAATGCACTTTTTTTTTAATCTACAGGAAAGTGGCATTTTTGGGTTTTTTGAGTTTTTGTCAGAGGATTTATTGTTCGGAACACATTTGAAGTGAAAGTGAAAGTGACCATTCTTTCAACGTGAACACACCACAGCACACAGTGTGAACAGCATGAGATTCTTCTTCTGTATTGAACCCATTAACTAAGTGAAGCAGCAGGCAGCCAGGAACACAGGGCCCGGGGAGCAGTGAGTGGGGACAGTACTTTACTCAAGGGTACCTCAGAGGTGCTTAGCAGTCTTGGGAATCGAACCCACGACTTCTGATCGCAGGGCGAACACCCTAACCACTAGGCCACCAGCTGTGTTTGTTTGGAAAACATTACTGATAAATCTCATTCTGTTCTGCAGATTTCCGGCGGCGATTTGTTTCTTTGCTTTCCTACCAGTTCAGCAGCTTTAGCCCTACTTTAGCCCTGAACATTCTGCAGAATAAGAATGTCAAGGATGACACCCCAACATGTATGTATTGGCCACCCTCTTTTCAGCACTTTATTTGTGTTCTGGTTGATAACCGTGTACTTCGTTCTCTTCTCAGCACTCACTGGTGTGGTCTTAGCTGCCCATTTTATCCCATACGATCTGAAGCGTTTGGAGATGTACTCCAGGAACATGGTTGACTATCACCTCATTATGGACATGGTCCCTGCTGTGGCTCGGATGTTCTTCCTCAAACAGCTGCGCGATATCTCTCTCTCTGCTGCTCAGTCTGTGAGTGTGCTTCTTTTAGAGTTTTTATTCTCCACTGTGCAGTGTGCATTTGAATTTGAGTCTATATTTTATATCCCTAACCCCTACATTTTTTTTCAGGCTCTCCTTTTAGGACTTGGGCTGCAGCACAAGTCTATAGATGATCTGGGGAAGGAGATTGAGCTGCCCAGCTCTCAGCTCATGGGCCTGTTTAACCGCCTAATCCGCAAAGTGGTACAGGTAAGACAAAAGGGTAAAACTTAAAGAGTTAGGTTACATGTTTCCTGGTCTGTTCCAACAAATGTAAATACCAAAAGTAAAAGATTGCTTGAAAATATACAGGGTTGCTGCGGGGTTGTAAAAGGTAGTAAATTAAGTTAGGCCAAATTAAGGCCAGTAAAAGGTAGTAAAAAGTAGTAAACGTCATCTGATAAGGTAGTAAATTTTCGAACCCCCTCTCTCCCCCCTCCAACTGAATTTGTGTAACTTACGTGCAGGCTTATCTGCTTAAATTACTAAACTAGCCTGAATTTATTTTTATGTTACAAGTAGGACCTGAGTGATAGGAACGATGTCACGTGCTTGCTGCCAAACATACAGGGTTGCCGCTGGGTTGTAAAAGGTAGTAAATTAAGTTAGGCCAAATTACTCTCACTCACTCACTCCATCTCTCACTCTCACTTGCAATCTCTCACTCCGTCTCTGTCGCTCTTAGTCACGTCCATACTGTTTTTAGTCTAGTCAAGTTTAAGTCGACTAAAAGTCTGAGCATTTGTCTTATTTTAGTAGAATATACAAAATCTAAATTTTCTTTAAGTCAAAACTATTTCACAATGCAAACAAGGTTATCTTATTTTTATATTATTGTTAGCTTATAGACTCAAGAATACTGTACATCTATACCAGACACGGAAGACACTCTGGTTTGAATTTACAAAATTTATTTTGCCAACCAAACATGTTAGAACTTAGAAGTACACACACACATTTAAATATCAGATAACTAAAAAGTGCAAATAAAATGAAAAAGTGTCTCTCTCTAGCCATAAAATCCACGAAAATGAAGAGACATTTATTATAGTTTTTATTTTGGAAACCACATTTAATCTTATTCTTATTCATCAATTATCGACACATGACCGGCATTTAAGTTGCGTCTCGTCTCATTTTTGTCACGTGATAAATGTTCGTTGACTATGATGTTTACACTAGCTTGAAGTCGTGCTGGTTGTAAAAAAATATTGTGTAGGTAGTAAAAGGTTAAGAACTTAAGAATCTCTGTATAAACCCTGCTATAGTAAAAATGATCTGAAGGCATCCTCAAAGCTGGTATGAGGCGTGTTTAAAAAAATATATAGGCTGAGTGTTTATTTTTCTAGATATAAGAATGTTGTATGAAAAATATTTTCAGCATAATAATGGAGTACAGTACAAATAGACACATTTCAGAACAACAAAAATTGGCTTTATCTAGACGTGGGATTTGGTGAAGGCTGCAGTTTGCCAGTACTCCTCTCATAAGCCTTCACAAGCTTTGGCAATTGTCTTACTTTGACAAATGCTCAATTACAGAGACTTCAAGCAATGATGTTCAAGTTTGGTTGTTAATTGTTAATAGTAGCAGTAAGTGTTAAATATAGTGCTTGTTACACTTGATTTTTACAGGGCAGTCTACAAAAGGGTAGCACTATGTTTAATCTACAGAAGCCACAAGATAATGATTTCCAGTGGGATAATAGAGTTTTTTACAAACCGATACGAGTATTTTTATTTGTGTACAGATTAAGACAAGCCTATAATTCAATTCAATTCAATTTTATTTATATAGCGCTTTTAACAATGGTCATTGTCACAAAGCTGCTTCACAAATGA
>JBBPCY010073925.1:0-10003 GCA_037974405.1 Brachyalestes nurse | reverse complement strand
TCGAAATGTGTGTAGAGTTTTACAAATCACTTTGTGTAATGTTTTGCAAAAAGAGTGAAGCAGACATTGTGTGTAATGTTGTGCAAATCTGTGGCAGTGTTTTGCTCCTTGGAGTAGAATTTTGCAAATTGTGTGGAAATTTTTATTTTAGAGTGTAAACAATTGTAAAAAACTGTAAAAGACACACACATCTCATTTACAATAATGTCCTAACTCAATGGATCCTTTTTTAAGGAATGAATTATAAGTCAGCCCCTAATTTGAGAACCACTGAGTTAGGCAATATATTTGTGACCCTTTTTGCTTTGTAAAGTGTAGTTGATTAGATTTCTTTAAAATGTTTTTTTTTAATAACTGGATGTAAATGAAGCATGTGTACATTATGCTGTTTACTGTGCACAGTATGACAAAAAGTTTCGACACTTTCATTATTTGTACATTTTTATGGTGAAGTAAGAGTAAAGACAATAAAGTTATAAAAGATGCACATGGACTTAATGCCATGACACACTCTCGTCATTCTCTCAAGCAGTTTCATGAGCGGCCCCTTTTTCCATCGTAGCTGTATTTTATGCACAACCGCATCCAAACTATTAACTGTTTTTGCGTTTGCCTTGTAGCAGCTGTGTACCAAAATAAAACAGAGAATCCTTGTAAGAACTTACTGTACCATCTCTCCTCATGCCTCTTTTATTTTCTCCTCTCCTCCGCACTTATGGTCATAAATGTTAAATGAGGATGGAGCACTGTACTGCTCTGATTATTTCAGCCTTTGTCGGCTCTTTAGCGCTTCTCCAGACAAACTGCTTCTACAGACAAACTTCTGCATAATGTAAATCTGTTCAAACCAGATAGGGAGCAGGATTTTGCCTCAAGCAACATTCATGAGCCTCTGTATTGGAAACGCTGTCTGCTATTGAGGGAAACCTCGAAATATGCACTTAAGTTTCACTTATCAATACTACTACTACTACAACTACTACTACTACTACTAATACTACTACTACTACTACTAATAATAATAATAATAATAAAAATGATATAGTAAACTCGTATCAAGGTGCATCACAAAAAAAAAATTCTAAATAATCCAGATAATGCACTGTAAAAAAAAATGTCCTGTGTAAATTATTCAAAAGTAAGTAGCCTGGTTGCCTTCATTAAACTTTAAATAATAATGGGTGAGGTGTTGGCATAACTGCTCAAATAAGTAAGTTATGACTTTCTTTAAGCAGTGACATCCTTATAACAGGAAAAGTATAACATCATATTGGTTAATATGGTTTTCTCATATTATATTATATTATATTATATTATAGATGCTCAAATGGATTTCCAATACTGTGATCATGCATGAATCCATGACAGGTCACACAGAAAGTCAGCGCTACAAAAGATGAGGTGCTCAAAAGCAATGGGCCAAGAACTCTATTCCCATTGCATCTCACCAAACACTATTCGGAGGAAACCATGAAATTATTACACACACCTAGCATACTTGGTTCTCAGTGTGTGCATGTACTAATGCTATATTTCACTTAAACTATCACTGCAGGTCCAGAAAATGTAAGCTGATTAAATGCACTTCCTCCTTTTCCAGGAGTGACAGATCATTGCAACACAGTACTAAAAAAAACTTCAAAGCATCTGGAATTTTACAAATAAAAAATACAGAAATGGCAATACAATGTTTTGTATTCACAGTAATGATATATTGCACACCATCACTACCTTAGTTGCTTATCTTATCCTGAGTCACGGAGCCTATCCCAGTGCTTACAGTATGAAAGGTGGAGAAACTCTCTGGAGAGGTCACCAAGCCATCACAGGACAAAAAAAAACAGATACACATTGAATCAGGACACATGGAATCAGAAACCCATACAGACATGGAATATTAAACCCAGGACCTTATTGCTGTTAGGCATGTTTTTTTTGTTTTTTTACAGTAATTACAAAATACAATGTTTACCCTTTATCCTCAACAAAGACTGTGTTACACAAGCAAGAGTGTGTATCATCACATCTCTGTGTGCTATAAAGAAGTAAGTTGTTAACCCTGCATGTCCCTTTCCATGCTTTAACAGCGGGCTGTAGTATCCTTTTGGAGCTCGGCCCAGAGCTGTCAGTAAAACTGAAAGCGTTCATCTAAAGGTTGGTGTCAGCTAGTCTGCACGCACACACACACACACACACACACACACACACACGCTGGACACTGTTCCTGCTGCAGAGGCTCCCACGGTACTTTACGTAAACAGTATTGATTTTTTCATCAGGTGTTTAATGCACAATGACAGGTCCCACTTTAACGAAAGTGAATGTGTCCTCTACTGCAAGGAGACAAATCAAGTTCCAACGTAGCCAGACCACCAGCTTCTTCCATAGAAGCCTCACCCATTTTTGCTAATGCCTCAACCTCCTCCACTAAAGCACCAGTCACACGCTTTGGGTTTACAATACATCAGTGATAGCTGTTCTGATTGGCAGCTCTCTATCGTGCCTCATTCGAAAAGAAGCTCAGAAATATGCAGCAACATCACTACCCATCTCTTTGCAGCCTCCTTCCATTTGAAATGGGAAGGGCTAAACTGGCATAAGCTAAATGGGTGGTATGTAAATACATTCATGCATAGGTGTAAACTACACTTTTTGAAATGCAATTAAAATATGTTTTGCAATTTTTGATAAAATTGTGTTTTAAATCTTTTATACAATAGCTTGCGGCTATTGCTTTCTAAAATGTCCATAAAACCACATAGTACACACCTTCCTCAACACCATGCAGTGTGCTGACAATAAGTACGGATACTGCTGCGAATACTGACAGAGGGGAACCCCGAGGGCCTTCAAGGACTTCAGTGAAGGCCTACCTGTTTAAATATCTGTACATTTTATTCATTTTTACTCGGTCTAATCATGTTTGTATTTAAATTGAAAGTAGTGTAGGATCATTTATATTATTATCTGGATTAAATCACTCATCACTGCCCCTGGCTCTTTGCAAAACAAAGCTTTGCCCATAACCAGGCATGGTAAATTCAAAAGGCTGATTTTGGAGCTTAGTTCTCATATGGACTGTATGGACTGGAGTGTCAACGGTGCAACTAACAATGTTTATAAAGTTCATTATACTTTTTAATATCAAATATACTTTAGCGTTATGTATAAAAAACAAGTTACCATTATGTATTATTTTTCTTTTCACAACAGTGACATAGTAGTGGCAAGGACACTTGGGCTGGAAACTAATATTAAAATATTTGAATTAAATAAAAAAAATAATTTAAAAATAAAATAAACAAATAACAGTGAAACTCCCAGAGCCCGCTGTGGCTCAGAAACTAATAAGAAATTGCCCTGTGCTGGGATGAGTGTGTCAAGCATCAATATGTTGCATGGACTCTCAGTCTCTAACTGAGAAAGAATGTCAGGGTTTTTTAATAAAGTGCCCAATGAATGTTTCACTCGCTTTAAATTACGCTCCTCCATTCTGCAGAATGTCTAAGCTAAATCATCTAGAGCTGTACATTCTCTCTTAATGCTGCTGGAAAGCCATTCTTGGAACAATGTGTCTGGAGGCTGGGGGTGTATGTGAGAGCAGGCATTTATCAGGGTGATTACAAGATGCCACTTAAACTGTGTGAGGGTGGAAGTTGTATGATAGGGTTATATGATGGGTTTTTGAGTGTGTGTGGGGGAGGAGAGGGTTGTGGAACATTGTCAGGACAATAATATCAGGACAGGGGTCCACTGTAACTGCTCTGTGGGTGCAGCAAGCTTTGGCATGTTAAGTTGAAGATTTCCTCACCGAGGACGTGTCCGATTTGCATCCTGCCACCTTTGAGAATCACATTTGTTGCAATATTTGTTAAAACAAATTAAGGATGGCCTCTGTATGTGTGTAAGCTCCAAAGGCCTTTGGAAATGTCACTCACAGAAGTCACTTCAGAGGAATGCACGCTAAAGCTTCTTTACAGCTGGCACACAGAAGCTCAGAAGCAGATGCTGCAGGCAAAAACACTTGGGTAGTGAATTAAAGGCCTTTTCATTAAAACAGCAGGTGGATGACTATACATCATATTGTGACGATTTCCCAGAGACTGGGAGGGCCTGAAGCAGACTATTTTAAAACAGTGTATTGCATTCATGAAATGTAGTCTATGAAATGCATCACTTCATGAAATACCACCCAGTAACAAATGAGGGCTTGACACATTATTGCAGCCACTTGGGATGCAAGTTTTTTCTTTTCCACCGACCTATGATCATCAGCAGAAGGGAGTATAATGCTGTGAGCTTGGTATGAGCATTGCCTACATTACTGTACATGGCTTTGCATTTTTAAGAAAAGTGTTTCTCTCATATGTCTCCTACTGTAGAGCACTTTAATTTGCTTCTCTTTGAAACTCAGATAATTTGCTACATGACATCATATATTAAAGAGTGGATGCTGTCGATTTTTTGTTTGTTTTGTTTTTAAACTTGTAGTTTGTATTTAAGTAACATCTACAAAATAGGCAGGCAAGAACAAACTGAGGTTACAATATAAAAGGAAAGCACATTCCACAATGGCAAGCTACACCATTTTCATATTCCTGTTTTGTAGAAATTTGTACTAAATATCAGGTTTCAAAAGATGTTTTTTGTAGAGTGCCTCCCAGAATCACAGGAAGATCATGTGAAAGGTTGTGGGTTCAAATCCCAAGACTGCTAGTGGCATCACTGGGGTTCCCTGAGTATGGTACCATCCCCACACACTGTTCCCTGGGTGCTGTTCCTGGCAGCCCACTGCTTCACTTGCTAAATGGGTTAAACACATTGAATTAAATGCTGCTACTCCAAGAGGCACAATCAGGAATTAAAACTTGTTTGTTTAGACAGTGTTTCATCTCACAGACTTTAGAAGCAGAGACAATATTACTTCTGCCATTGCTTAAAAAATTCAATAACTGTAAAAACTAGGAAGATAAAGGGATTATTTTTGCTCCATTTTCCACGACCATTTGAGTCAGTGTGACATCCATCATTGTTAATGTCAATGTGAGCAGATTCAGAGACATAAAGCCTCTCACTACCGCTACTATTAAGTGTGTGTGCATGCAAGAGGGACAGAGAAAATGTGAGAAAGGGCGCAAAACTATTATATAGAAAAAAAAACTCATTACAAAACAACCCTCAGCCAAACCTCAGTCCAGTGTCACACATGTAAAAAACAGCCCAGCACCCAATGTTTTGCTAGGCTCATCTTATTAGAGCTAGGTATGCAAGGTGGGCATCCCTGATATACAGTATGAAACACATATAAGAGATGTATGACTCACATCCTGACAAGGTATGAAAGATGTGTGCTGTTTTGACTCACTGGTAATCAGGTCAGTCTGCCCATGTGACATTTTGACACATATTTTTTCCAAAGCTTTGGTGTGAAACTGGAAATCAGAAGGAGAGTGAAGAACAGCTTAATTTTTTTATCTGTTTTCATTTGATCCCCTGTGAGGCATATGTTCATAAATGGATTTGCGTGATCAAACACTCTCCTAATGTGTGTGGACGCAAATTCCAGCAGGAAGCACAGGAAGTGAAGAGGGCTTTCTCAGGCTTTCAACTTCAACAACACCGAGCTTAATGTCTGCCTTATTAAGCCCATTTTCTGAGTATTCATGCTTGATTTTCACTGTTAATCGTGTATTCCTACAGCCGTACCGTTACGTGAAGTGCTAATCCATTATTCGTGATTAAATTCTATAAATGACTTCAGCAAAATATGTGGGACAGGAACTGAGTGCTGTGTTGTGGTTTGTGTCTCTGTTGACTAAAAGCTGAATGTAGATCAAGCAGTTGTCTTGCTTTCAGACTCGAATCTAACTGCACCACAATAACAATAAAGAATGTATTATATGGGCATGTCCTCAAGGTTCAAGACTCTTTATTGTCAGACAGCATCAAAGGTGGGGCCCTGTCAGGGGTCAAATAAGCATCTTCATGCAAATTGCTCCATAACTGATAATTGTTGAAATTGATGAGAAAAAAATGACTGATGGAAAAAAATGGTACAAGATGACTGGAGCATAAACATTGAGGTGCTTGGATGAGAGCTTCTCTGGCCCTGCCCCAGGCTCCCCCATGGTCTACGTCAACTTTGAACAGTACAGTACCACAATGAAGTGCAAAGACAAAACAGTGTAGAATGACATAAAAGAGGAAAGGAAGAGCAACATCACAGTTAGGGGAGACATCTGAGTCTTTATTGTGTTATAGAAAAAAAAAAAACATCTCATTTGTGATTGGCCAATAATGTATTTGCATCTACAATAAGAACTATCTGGCTCTCCAGCATATTTAACCTCTTTATATCCAAAAAAACAACATTCTTATATGTACACTTTGTCATTTATAGGTACAGGCTGCAGTACATCTGTTTCTATGAATCATTTATTAGCTCCCTTTACCCTATTCATCAATCATTAGGACCCCCCCCAGAACCAACAGAGAACAGGGAGAATTTAGGCAGAGGATCATTCTCAGCACAGTTTGGCATGGTAGTGGTACATTAGTGTGTGTGCTGCACAAATGCTTAATCTCACTTTCATTTATAGAGGCTTTGACTTCTGCAGTTTTCTTCTTGAAGGCATTAGCTATTCTTGCCTTGACAGGCTTCAGAATGTCCAGAACTCTACTGCTTGTCTTCTCACTGATAACTGTAAAATACTGTATCCACATTAAAATTCCTCTGCTAAAGTTCAAAGCTTTTAGCATCATTGTGCCTTCTTATCTGTCTGATCTTCTACCCTATAAACCCAACTGACCCTGTAAATGGTCTTCTAATCATTCCTTCATCTAACCTCTACGGCCTTGGTGGCTAAGAATTTGCTCCTTATCTCTGGAACTGTCTACACCTTCCAGTCCGACAGTTCATTCTCAAATCAATTCTGAAAACCCTTTTCTCTTTTCCTTCATTTACAGTGAGTGATGGCTGGTCATGAATAGAGATGTGCTGATCTGACACTCAGTTCCAGTATTAGTTGGATAGGAGCCCAAATCACTGGATCAGATACTGGAAAAAGCCTGAACTATCATGTAAATGCTTGATCATTTTTGAGCAACTTTGAGTAACATGCCGTAAGGAGAGATGTGCCAAGATAAACGTAACACAGATGAGCAGCAAGGCTCAAATGGCTCCCTGTTCCTCACAGGCTCCTGCACCCAAATAAAATATAACATGTCTAACAAAGAGCCATTGTCCATAGTACTCAGAATTCAATAATGGACAAATTGTGCACTATATGTGCACTCGCATTTACACCACAGAGGAAGTAGGGAGCCATTTCGGATTAAACATTTTTGTTTTTGAAGAGAAGGTAAAAAAGAGTATCGGACTGGTATCGATATCGGCAGATACTTCTGGTTGCAGGATCGGTATCGGTACAGACATGAAAAAGTGGTATTGTGCCATCCCTAGTCATAACACTGAATATTGGTGGGCTAACCTATCCACCGATAATACCTAATAATACTTATGCAGCATGACATTTGAGGGCCCCTTCTCTGTCTATCTCTCTATATAGTTGTCTAACTTTACAAAATGGCAGTGCTGCACCTTTTTTAGGACAGATCATTCCTGGATATCTTACAAGCTCCCACAGCACCGTTGTCACAATTTGTATCTGATTCTGTAAATAAAGTGAAACTATTCAAATACTGTACAGGTGTATATACAGTATGTATTACCTCACAATAGCTTCAGACAGACAATCTGACCCATCACTGCAAGCACTACTGACACAGACTGTAGGAAGGAGGATCTATACATTATGGGCTTAAGAAATAAGCCCAAATCTAGAGGGGGATAATGTGTGCCCCTGCTGTGTCCCTGTTTCTCGACTATGTTGTTGTTTACCTTTGCCATGTGTCTGTGTTCCATGTGATTTTGTTATTGTTTTGGTCTCCGCCTGTGACTTCTTGTTGTTTCTTCTAAATATATATATATACATCTGACTATCTATATGTCTTTAATATGTCCTCTTTTTTGTCTACTTCTGTACACGGTAATGTCTGTTTTCAGGTGTTTTGTGATTATAATCTTCAGGTACAATGTGTAATAATACTACATCATAATAATTATCATAATGATGATGATGATTATGATTATTATTATTGTTGTTGTTGTTGTTGTTATGTATATACAAGTATACTCCATAGTAGATAGTAGATCATACATTACTCACTACAGTACTAATAATATGAGCATGTCTCTCATGGGCACACTATTCTTATAGTGGTCTATAAGGGTGATTAGGGAGATGCCCTTGTGATTGGAAGGTTGTGGGTTTGAGTCCCAGGACTGCCAGTGGCACCACTGTGGTTCCCTTGAGCAAGGTGCCATCCCCACACACTACTCCTTGGTCACCCCGCTGGTGGCAGCCCACTGCTTCACTTGGTGAATGGGTAAAGATTTCACGGCATTCCCACTGTTTGCTGTGCCGTAGTGTGTTCATGTGTAACAAATGGACATGTTACACTTACCAGCTCTAACATACACTCAGGACTGTACTTAAAGAGTTATACTCAAATCATCCAGGACAAAGAGACAGTGTGCTATAAAAAACACCCACTAATCCAAGAGTGAATACCAAAAACATCAATTATGCGGCACTCCTTTAAAATTTCTAAATGTTGCTACTCCAGTGTACACAGCAATATGACAGCCATGTAAAGCAACGCTGGAACATGCATTTTGTTGTCCTCTTTCAGCATCTTACACTTTTATAGGACTGTCCTGGATTTTATTCAGGTCTTTTTCTGTCATGAATAAAACTTTTCCTGCACGTGGCAGCAGAGCTTACCTCAGTAAAACTATGTCAGTGGAGCACAAAAATACAT
Organism: Brachyalestes nurse; assembly: GCA_037974405.1. Lineage (NCBI taxonomy): Eukaryota > Metazoa > Chordata > Actinopteri > Characiformes > Alestidae > Brachyalestes > Brachyalestes nurse. The sequence continues at coordinate 1,120 of JBBPCY010073925.1, read as the reverse complement.
TCTGAGTGAAAGTTTTAAACATACATCCAATATAGCATTGACTACACAGTGGGTGGCAGGACTATAGGGTGGAGTGGAACGCTGAAAGTAGAATGAAAGTATAAAAGATAGATGGAGACACAGCTGCTGTTAAAAATACATAAGCTAACACACACACTACACTTTTAAAAGGCTGTAAATAGGAAATGACTTAATATGAATGGATGCACCTGGATGGGCTGAAAAAAACATTGTGAGGTAGCTTCGGCCATTCTCTCTCTTTCTCTCTCTTTCTCGCTCTGTCTCTCTCTCTCTTTTTCTGCCTGTCTTCTCTCATGTGCGCTCTCTCTCTGTCTTTTTTGAATAGCCTATTTCTTTTTTGTGTGATGGCAGCTCCACCATTTGATGGGAAAAGCACTAATACCAGCTATACCTTTCCAGGCAGAATTGTTCCACTTTTTAGAGCAAAGTGTGGACCTCATCACTGAAAGGTTACTGTGGGTTTACTCTCTCCACTTAAAGCACTAAAACTTTTGTGTATATAAAGTCAGCTAAACTCTCGCTGGCAGTGATCTCATACAGTAAAGCACCACTGCTGATAGGTTTAGTTTTGGCTCTAAAAATAAAGAAACGTTTGAATGTTGTTGCTGTGGGACTAAAATGTTTCACTTCATAGGAGGAAAAAAAGGGAACTGGACAGAGAGACAGAAAGACAAAAGGAAAGATGTCATTTTATATAAGGTTCTAATACTATTGTTTTGATTTTGGTTCCAGCAGAAATAAAATTTCAGCCTATAGACACACACTGACTAACACAGCCAACTACAAAGACTATGAACAATAGAACAGAATAGAATAGAATTTTATTGCCCACTTAAGCTGAAATGCATGAACCATGATAATTTTAAGAAAAATACAAACTATTACTTTCGGCTGCTCTGGAACAGAGGTTGACACAGTGGATCAACCGTCTCCATTTCTTTCTGTCCTCTGCCTCATCCTCTCTCACACCAACTCCCTCACCACACCTCCTACAAGGCCTTCCTCTCTTCCTGGCAGCTCCATCCTCAGCATCCTTCTCCCAACACACTCAGAGTCTCTCCTCAGCATCCTCCTCCCAACACACTCAGAGTCTCTCCTC
>JBBPCY010073924.1:0-10004 GCA_037974405.1 Brachyalestes nurse | reverse complement strand
AGAGAGAAGCAGAGATATAAAGAGAGAGAGAGAGAGAGAGAGAGAGAGAGAGAGAAAGAGAGAGTGAGAGAGAAGCAGAGATATAAAGAGAGAGAGAGAAAGAGAAAGTGAGAGAGAAGCAGAGATATAAAGAGAGAGAGATCAATAAACCAGAGCTAACTGCCAGTTTCAGGATCACATTTGGGAGCTCGGGCTCATATTTGTTTTGAGTCCAAAACATCTGCAGCAAACAAACTGCTCATTAAAAATCCAGAGCGGATCTAATATTCACGAGCAGCGCGTCTCTTCGTGAAACCCAATCCAGCTGCGATCGGTGACATTAGCTCTTAGCATTTCCCCAAGGCTGATATGCAGCGTCTCCCTTACCTGTAAATACATTTTTCATACTTTTGTGTTGTCATTCGCTGAATGCTAATACTTTTACTTCTGCTCGAGTATTTTAATGAAGAAAAAAGTCCTATTTTCGCTCAGCTCCACTTTAGTTTGTCTCATTTAGTTCCTGATGATCTCTTTTTATGCCACATGGCAGCTGGTGGCCTGGTGGTTAGGAAGTTGCCCCAGCGATCAGAAGGTTGTGCGTTCAAATCCCAGGACTACTAGTAGCACCACTGAGGTTCTTTGGAACAAGAGGGCTCACACTTCTCACTTCTCTTTTCACGTCTGAGCTTTAGCATTTAGGCCAAAATGATGCAAAAAATGAGAAAAATAGAATCAAACAAACCTTGTAGTTTCTTTGCTACTAGATGTGCTAAACGAAGCTGAAATGAGCTTCTTAGTGGAATTTTCTGTACCACCTTAAATGGTTCAACAGCTACTGTCCCACAATGTGCTGTTTAAAGTGGAACAGAAAATTCAAACTAGATGCATTTCCGTGAGAATATGTGATATATTGCATGGTTGCTATAAAACCAGTGTTTGGAGAAACCAAAACACTGGTTTTATGGACAAAAATAAGTTTGTGTTAAAAAAATCTACTAACCCATGATACTACTTCCTTCTGAGTCTTTTCATTCAGTGCCAGAACCACTGAGGGGGTGTTAACTGCCTGACTGCCTTCACAGGCTGATTACTTTTAATTAAACCACAACAAACAGTGACAAACCACTTTTTTATAAGAAGAGACACCACATTCCTTTTTGTAATGTTTGTAATATTTGTTTATTTGGAATATACTTTTTTCTGTATATAATATCTTGTATATCTGTATAAAATATCTTGAGTCTTGAATAAAGGCTTTTAAGCGTCAGACTAAGCACGTCTTCTACAGCACATTGATGGAGTAATTAATGAACTGTAGGTCGTGTGACTGGGTCTAGTGGGCCCAAGCCCACCCACATTTGTCTCTGGCCCACCCAAAATGAGTGTTCCAGTGTACTTTCACTATTTAAATCTTACAAATAAATAAAGAATGAACCCCCCAAAATAAAAGTGAGCAATGCAAAATGTAGCACATTAAAACTTCTTTGAGTTTTGATACTGACCAGATCAGATTTCCAATATGACTAATAACCCTCACCCTGAAGTGACTGGTAAGTGTTTAAACCTCAGAAAAGGATTAAATCTCATCACACAATTAAAAATAAAAACCAACCAAACAAAAACACTTCACGCACCATCACTCAAGGTTTGGCCCACCCACAAACTTCTTGTGCTCAAAGCAGCCGCCCTGGTGCGGCTTTTTGACGTTCAGTATATTTTTCTCTATTTTGTCATGATTCCCTTGAGCAAGGTACCATCCTCACACACCGCTCCCCTGGATCTGTGCTACTGGCTGCCAGTGTTGGGGAGTAATGGAATACATGTACCGGCGTTACGTATTTAGAATACAAATTATGAGTAACTGTATTCCGTTAAAGTTACCGTTAAAATAGGTGATAATCAGATTACAGTTACTTTGTTGAAATAAATGAATTACACGCCGTTTTCCTGTTCCATGTTAGACTATCCCCCCTCTAATTTTGGTAAACCCAAACAAAACACGTAATAAGAGCCTCTAATATAAGCGTCCTGTTAATGTTGGTGGCATCAGTTACACAATGGACCCGGAGCAACACAGCAGACAGGGGTGGACTGGCAATCTGTACGTTCTGGAAAAATCCAGAACGGCCATGCAAAAAGCATGACAATATATTAAGTAATCCAAAGTAATCAGAATACATTACTCACATTCAGTAACTCAACGGAATACGTTACAAACTACATTTTGGGGCATGGATTCTGTAATCTGTAGTGGAATACATTTTAAAAGTTACCTTTCCAACACTGCTGGCTGCCCGCTGCTTCACTTGGTGAATGGGTTTAATACACAGAAGAATTTCACGCTGTGGTGTGTTTACATATGACAAATGATCACTTTCACTTCAGATAGTTTGCAGAAAACATTATGATTTATAGATCTATACAGATCATTACACTATTTAATATTGAACTGATGGGGTGCTGAACCCATGAAAGTAAGTGTTGCTCCCAAGCCTCTTGTTTTAATGCTGCTTTTCCTGGAGTTTGGGTTGAAGTCTGTCTTTTTGCTCTGTAGGTCTCCTCATCTCTGTCTACCCCTTCATAAGAGCATGGTTCAACTTCCATCACATCCTGCCCAACATTGGTGAGAACGTTCCCGCTCTTTTATTTGGCCCTACCATTTTTATGATTTATTTTGATTTTTTTTTTTATTCTAGCAGTTACCTTTCCGGTAACTCAGAAAACATGGTGATGAACATCTTCATGTTCACCAAGGTGTGTTCCTTGGTATGAAGAGCAGGTTTTAAGTGAAGACTAGACAGTTTTCTCTTCCAGTTTGTGGTTAAAAAGCACAAACTGAGATTCTTTAGGTCTGAAAGTGGATCAACCATCACCCCTGGTGTGAGACGTTGTGTAATGTAATGTTGTGTAACATAATCGGCTGTAATGGTGTCTCTTTTGTCTCAGGAAACTTCCGAGTGCACCCGCTGGCGGCCCCCGAGCAGCCCCCAGACACTCTCAAAAGAGAAGGTGGGTGGACTTTCATTCGTAACATCCATCTACACTCACTCACAGCGTCATTCTCTTGCTCCGGCCTCTCGGCGGCTGATGTGTATGACGATGGTCTGATTCATACTCGCGCTTTAAAATACGCTTCGGATTCAGAGCTGTTACTGTTACATCAACCACAAAATATTTTCGAAAAGACAAGAACTAAAAACAGAATAAAGAAAAGAATTAACACTGAACACAACAAAATACAAAAAAGAGGGCTCATGGCAAGCACTGAGCAAAAATATGCCCAAACTTTTATACAATTATGATTTATTTTATCCAGTATGTGAAAATTGACAAATACAAAGCAATACAGTTTGCAGAAATCTCATTTCCCTGTATATTAAAAGAAAAAGGTTCAATAATGTGACAGAACAGTAGCCTTAATTATTTGATTTTTTTTATATGCAGTGATGGTGTTAACTTCTTTTCAGAAAATCGACAAAACATGTCATTCGACCGTGAAATGCCGGTCTCCTTGAGACGTCACTGAAACAGCCATTCAGCAAAACAGACTAGTGTGTTTTACATAGCTTGTGTGTTTTATATAGCTTGTGTATTGCAGGTTTTGGAGGTTAGGGCAAAACTCATGCCATATAACTTTCGACCACTATTTTTCCACCCACTTCTACAATAAAAACAGAGTCCTGACCTCAACCCCATCCAGCACCTTTGGGACGAACTGGAATGGAGATTGGAAGCCAGGCCTTCTCATCCAACATCAGTGTCTGACCTCATAAAAGCTACAGAATGAAAGGGGCAAAAATTCAGAAACTCCAAAATCTTGTGGAAAGCCTTCCAAGAAGAGTGGAAGCTGTTATAGCTGCAAAGGGGGACCAGCTCCATATTAAAGTCAATGGATTTTAATGCAGTGCTAATAAAGTCCCTGCTGGTGTAATGGTCAGGTGTCCCAATACTTTTGTCCTTATAGTGTAGCATTTGCCTAAACTAAAACAGGCCTTTCTTGCCACTTTCTCTGCTACTGTAACAAACAAAAAATGGACAAAAGAAAGAAATGGTCAGTGAAAATAACTCACAATGTCACTGCAAATGAGTCGCTTCAGGATTGCTTTCTCACCTGAAGCTCTTTTTGTCCAACCTCTATGCACTCCTGAAGAGGAGGTGTAAGGGCTTGATGCCCCTCGAGTGTCTGGGTGACCGGCGAAGTGTCAATGTGGCCGGGAAATCGCAGGTCAAGTGAGTATGGTAATAAGCGGAGATGGGCTGGGTTGGGGCTAATGAAGGAGCATTTCCATTTAATCAGAGAGATCACTCCTCCGCTGTGAAAGGCGACAATACAGGCAGTCTCTATTACACACCATGTCTTCTCTCGTGGGTGTGTTCTGGCCTTTCGCAGCCTACACACAGCTAGTTTCATCTCCTTTCATTTCCATAGCAGATTACAGACCCCCACCCTGATAATGGCCCTGATTCCCTGAGAGTGAATATCCATTAAAGAAAAAAATCTGCTACTCATTACAACCTCTATGGTCCCCTGAGACTTAAAGGAGCTTCTTATTTTAGGACTTGTTTATTTCTCCTAAGGGTTCCTTTCTTCACACTTATTACTTTTATATGAGGTAGGTCCACCAGTGCATCCCTGTCTAATTATTTCGTTTTTTTGAGGCCACTCTATTGTTTAAAGTGGTGGTTTCATGGGCCTAATTTTTTGTTTTCCATAACATTTCTGAAGAAGAAAAGCATGCACTAAGCAAAATTAAATCTCTCAGCTGTGAGGTTGGTGGACTGTGTGCAGCATTGGAGCCAAGCAGGTAACTCCTCTAACCTTTGTGAATCAATAATATGTATTCATGAGCCAATTATGCAAAAAGCTAGTGTGAAGATCGAAGATTCATTGGTATTTCCAAAGCAGTACACCAATACTTATTCTTAAAATGACCCTTTAAATTAAATTGTTTATACATTCATGAATTATAAAATGTAGTTTGTTTACATTTTATAATTCATTTAAAAATGATTTCATTTAAAAATCATTTCTCGCTTTTAAATATCCAGGATGTGACAAGAATGTAATATTCAGCTGAAGCCCAGCTGCACTAGAACTGCATGTTGCAATAGAAGCTGTGGCTGTAGCCCTCTAGTTTAACTACAGTTCTTGTGAAATACGTTGATGATAAGGTTGAGAGTATCGTTCATATTGTAGGGTACCTCAGCGGTGCCACTAGCAGTCCTGGCATTCAAACCCACAACCTTCTGATCGCAGGGCCAACTCCCTAACCACCAGGCCACCAGCTGCCTTTATACAAACCATTATGTCCTTTATACAAACCGTAAGATCCTTTAAATGCTTCCATACATGGAATTTTTTTGGCATCTTTGCTTTTTTTTACTTTCAATGTCTATGTGATGTTTTTTTCTCTGACCAAGATGACCTTGAAGGCTAAAAGTTTTCCCGATAGCAACGATTACTGTCCTTTTTTTAAATGTGATGCAATATGGTGTAGTGCAGTCTACCGCAGTAGTTAGTTTCCAGATTGAGAAAAAGAAAAAAAGCATCTGAATACTAAACAGAGACTTGAGTACCGCTGGAACAAACAAATTCTTGAGTATTTGAATTATTCAGGCCAGCCCTGCTAAAAGATTCATAGAATTGTCCGGAAGAACTGAGCTGTGAAAGAGCTGTTACATTTTGATTTTTTGGAGACAAGCGTTCTGGGAAAGGCTCTAAACGCCCGTGTGTCCATTAAAAAAAACTGTCTTGCAGAAAGAAGTGACCTTTGCAAACTTGTATTTGTCCATCATGTCATAGCGCCATTTGTATTGAGCACAAAATACTCTGATTATTGTGAGCATGTGAGGTGTGTGTGAACGCCAATGAAAAGGAACGATTATGCTGTAACCTTTCCAACTGCATGCACATATTATTTGTAGCACACAGCTGCCGTGTGCCGAATCATGGAAAAAATGAAAAACAGAAAAGAGGAAGTGCAAACAAAACACAGGCAAATGTCTCAATCTCTTTTTCTCTGTCCCTCTCTCAGGCACTCAGGGACAGATGACTGTGGAACGCTCTAAAAGCCGAATGGGGACGTTCGCTGAAGCCTCTGCTGCTACGGCTGAGGGTTCACAAGAAGATGGGTATGAATCCTGACAGTTAGAACTGAGGTCAGCTAGGCTGAAAAATCGTGGAAGTTACACAGGGGTCAGTTACATCTGAAGATTAACATCAGGCTGAACATGCATGAAAGTTTCAAAGTTAGGGATTCCATTAGCCTTAAAAATGTTGAAGTTCGTACAGGGACCAGCTAGCAAGAAAAATAAAGTTAGCATAGGGGTTAACTACTATGAAAAAGCTGGAAGTTAGAATTGGGAATGACTAGTTTGAAATCATCTACAGCAGGGCCTACCAACCTTTTTGAAAACAGAACAGAGATTACCTAAACTTAACTAAACTTCATGTATAATAAACATGTTTTAAATGCTTTTCTTTAGATATTGTCATTTTAAAATCTATTTAAATGCAAATGTGATTATAGAAGAATAGCATTAGGATAAAATTACATTTTAGACGCTGCTCACTGGTGAGTTGTGCTATTTTTTTTTAACAGGTCCGAGGGCTACTCATGTGGTCCTTGGGGGCTCCATGTTGGTGACCCCTGATCTAGAGGTTAGTGCAGGGGTCAACTAGCAAGAAAAAAAACAGCTTCAAGTTAGCAGGGGTCAACTAGCCTAAAATAGCATAGTCTGTTAGCCTTAGAAAATTTCACAGGAGTCAACTAGTTTGCTAAACATCTAGAAGTTAGCATAAGTGGTCAACTAGCCTCAAACATTTACAATATAGCGAAGGCAATTAGCCTTAAAAACTCTGTAAGTTACACTGGGGTCACCCAGTTTGTTAAAACAGGGGTCGAACATGCATGAAAATTTGAAAGTTAGGGGGTCCATTAGCCTTAAAAATTTTGAGGTTAGTGTAGGGATCAACTAGCAAGAAAATAAGTCAATTAGCCTTAGAAAATTTCACAGGGGTCAATTATTTAGAAAAACATCTGGAAGTTAGCATAAGGGGTCAAAAAAAAAGTTGGAGGGTAGCATAGGGGTTAGCTACTATGAAAAAAGATGGAAGTTAGAATTGGGGATGGCTAGTTTGAAATCAACTGGAGCTTAGCGCAGGGGTCAACTAGCAAGACAAAAAAAAGCAAGACAAGTTCGCACCTCTTCAGCCTACAGTTATCTTAACCTCAGAAACCAAAATGAATCATTTTGTCACTTTTAAAACATAAAACTTTTATTAAAAGCTCTTTTTAAAATCAAGGGCCTTTCACATCTGAGGCAGGACGTTTTTGTCCGGCAAATGTGTGAAAACAAACCCATGCATGCGCTCATTACATTTGCAGCCCAGTGATTTCCCTCGCTCAATAAGCCCGGGTCTTGGGGGCTCTGCGTAATTTGATTGTGATTTCTCCGAGGCTCAGTGGAGGCAGTGAGAGTGATTGGGATTTCAGCCTGGCGTGATGGGAGCGCATGCCAGCGTCTTATTAAACTCACTTTTTTTATTTTCCGCTGGGAGAAAATGAGCAGAGATGGTTATTACAGCATTTGGTGTAATGTTTCAGAGTAGTTCATGCAGAGCCTGAGAAAAATAAACAGTAATATTATACACTCCATGCAGGCAATTGTGACCATTTTTTTCTACCTTTTTGATACTTGTATTTTAATATCTTCAAGATGACCCACTGAGACAAAACTGTGCTCTTCACAGGAGAGAACATAAATCGGACAAATGGATTCAGATAACACGGAATGAGGGAAAAATATACAGTAAAAAAAAAATCAGAGTAAGACATCCGTGACATCACTAGTGCTGAACTGTTCATTGACAGAAAGGACCACAGTACTGGATTGTTTCAACACACTTTGAACCAAAAGTGCCTTAAAGGGTCCATTTGATACAACATGCAAACATTTGAAAAATGTTAATTCACTGTTAATTCACTGTTTTTGTGATGTCACAAATGAAAACCAGTGCATTTGCATGGAATATCCACCTATTCAGCCTACAGCAGTTTAAGCCCCGCCCACTCACAGTGAAGTTTCTTTCAGCCTTTTCTGTTTGTATGTATCAGGACAGAGATCATTTACATATATTAGTCTTAAAGGTACAGGAACAAAAATGCTCTGGTTTATTCTAGGAGAAAATGATAGGTTTTGCCACATAAAACCACACATATGTTTGAACAAGTGTAGGATATGAGGCCACCAAACCAGAAACCTTTGAACCTAATTCACTAGAAATGAGTGGAGACATATGTGAAGTAAATACTGGGTCAAGTCGTCTGCAGTGAGAATATAAAATATTTCAGTGTCACGTGATGCAATCCAGCAATTTCTGCAATAAGAGCCAATAAATGAAAGTCTGAGCTTTGATCTCAGAGCGTCTCTCGACTGCACATCAGTGCTGCAGGAAGAAAACTGAAGTAAATAGCAAAGGCTGAGACCCCTTTCAGTCTTGTGCCGCATTTCTATTTGTAGTTCGGCTCCCCAAAGCAGAAAATACCTACATTTCTATGCACACCAGTGGTTCACCAGTAGGTTGACTCTGTAAACAGCATGGCTTGACTGTCACAATCTAAAGCCTTAGGGTGGCGTTATACTTGCAGCTGACTATGTGTGTGAATTACAGGTCAGTTAGATACCAAGCTATCCGGGGTGCACTAAAGACACAAAAGGATTGGGACGTCTGACCATCACACCAACAGGGGCATTAATGATGTTGCATTAATGATTTTATTATGAAGTTGGTCCCCACTTTCCAGTTATAACAGCTTCCACTTATCTTGAAAGGCTTTCGACAAGATTTTGGAGTTTCTGTGGGAATTTGTGTCTATTCATTCCGTAGAGCATTTATGAGGCACTGATTTTGGACGAGAAGGTCTGGCCCGCAATCTCCGTTCCAGTTCATCACAAAGGAGATGGATGGGATTGAGGTCAGGGTTCTGTGTGGGTCAGTCAAGTTCTTCCACACTGAACTCACCCAACCGTGTCTTTATGGAGCTGCTTTGTGCTCTGGGATAGTTGGAAGCATGCCGTTGTCCAAAATTTCTTGGTGTGGCGAAGCATTAAGATTGACCTTCACTGGAAATCCTGAAAAACAGGTGTGTCCCAATACTTTTGTCCATATAGTGTATACTGTTGGGGTTTTTTTGTACAGGCGTTTTAAACCAGAAACAATGTGTAATGAAAAGTATGATAATAGTTGCAGTTTTATCTCAGAGACTGTTAATTCTGTTTGGTCTGTTGTCCATTTTGCATTCACATTTGTCTGAAAGTGGACCACCTTCCTTAGGGGGTTTAATATCAGGGTCTGAATGGCAGTGTGTTTGTTCTACAGTCTGTAAGCAGTGAGAGATGATGCATAGTAGAACCTTTGGGTGGAAAATGTGTTTAGCTGTTAAGAGTTTAGCTGTTTAGTCCATCATAATCAATTATCCTTTTATAGTATATTTAATACTAAGCATTTTCTGAATATATTTGTAGAATTGTATTTTAACTTTTATTTGGACTTATTCTGTATTTTATATTTTCTTTGTGTCTCTATGTGTCATAGCATAAGCAGTTTCTTCTGGGTTTCTCATTCTGATTGGGATTCAGTAGCTATTTGTTTTAAATGATATTTTTTTGGCTAGTATAAAAGAGCTTTTATTTGGAACTGGCTGTGAAATTGGAGGGTAATTCGGAAAATCGGAACACAGCTTCAGGAACGCTGTTGGCCCGCTCTGTTTGGCCACGGGCCGAGTGTGTAATACTGGACTCCTTTCAGCCAGCAACATGCTGAGGATGCGGTTGTCATGGTGATGTTCACCACTGCTTTCATTCATAGTGTCATTTATGATGCATGAAGAGAAGACTTGGATTCTTCTGTTACTTTGGACACACACGCACGTGCTAGCCCGCACACACACACACACACACACACACACAAACACACACACACACACACACACACACACACACACACATGTGCATACACACAC
>JBBPCY010073923.1:0-10005 GCA_037974405.1 Brachyalestes nurse | reverse complement strand
TTCCGAAACCGAAAATGCATTTTTTGCCATTTTCGGCCGAAAATTTTCGGTGGCCGAATTTTCGGTGCATCCCTAATATTATTGTATAGTTCAGTTAATGTTACATTATGCTGTATTATTTTCTCTTTAGCCTTCCTTGGAATTTGGAGTAGTTAATCAAAATGGCCAATATAATCAGCAGGTAAGATTCAGCGTACACACTACAAACACTGCCTCGTGCACGTTGGCCCCCGGATAGGCTCCGGGTACCTGCGAACCTAGTGCGGATTAAGTGGTTACAAAAAATAAATGAATTAATGAATGAATGAATGAATGAGGGATTTAGCATAAACAACCACAGAACAGGCTGATTCAGAACTTAATATTGATTTCTCAATAAAACTATCCTCATTAATGCTGTACAGGCTGTAGACGCTAAGTGTAGTCTGTAGACGCTAAATGCTGGTTTACATCTCAGCATTGCTCATTTTCTCATGCTGATGAATTATTTGTGAGTTATTACAACAGCAAATTCTCAAACTCTTGATGATTTGGTGCACAAAAATGCCAAACAGAGTCTCAATGAACATATGAGGTGCAGTGCTCAGTATATGAAAGTGATGCTCTGAATTAAATTCAATGTGTACATCAATTCTGCATAAATAATAAATGCATAAATAATAAAAAAGTTTCTTATAACACAGTAAGTAATTTGAAAGACACAAAGATGTTTATGTGTGGAACTAATGAACAAAAAGGGAATTCATGCATTACTCGTTTCATGGCAGCTGGTGGTCCAGCCATCAGTGAATTGAAGCACTGCTGGAGGAGATGAAGGAAACTCAGGCCTTGGCATCTGTGTCTCTTACGTCAGCATGAGCAGTCCTTCTCAGAGAGAAAAGGCTTGTTGTTATGACTTCAGTTTCACCACAGCGCAGATGAAGGTCACATCTCATGACCAGTGGCATCATGCAGAATTATCAGTCATCAGCACTGCGAGAGTTATCCGCGCCTGAAAAAAGACCCCAGCTGTGGGGATGCCCTCTGTTTGTCTCCACATCTCTCTATGTCACCCTCGCATGCTGAGCCTGTCAAGTCAAGAACCAGCTCAGCTGGTCCCTATTCATAACACACCGAGTGCTGGATCAGCTCATCAATGGAACATTTGTATATCTCCAGAACTAAAGTGAAGCATCCCCTGCTATCATAACTGCTATGCATTCAGCTGTGTTTCTATGGAATTACTAGGGAAACACTAGCAGGAAAACTGCCATTGTATCAGCTACAGCGCAAGAGCAAGATTTCATCCAGGGCTGGGTGGATATGACACTTTTATCCTGGGGCCAAAATGGTATTTTAGTGCACAATTAACTGTGAATTGTCAAATATAATCTCTTAAGTTTTTAAAACTCAAATAACTAGCGTTGACATTTCTTTTATTAACCCTTCATATTTTATTAACCCAACACTGGACATGATATTAGGCTATAAACAGGCAGGTCATACCCAGAAAACATTAGCTGAGGGCTGAGAACAGCCAAAATTGCCCAATAATATTTTGTAAGTTGCCCATTTTCTTAAAAAAGACTAAAGACAAATGCACTAAAATTGCAAGCACTGTTTAATTACACAAGTCAACAGGTCAGAATCATTAGAAATACGTTTATGTGGGTTTTGTAGTGTTTTTCATGCTGATTTCAAATCTGTGTTTAGTTTTTTCCTAGCACGTACAGTTTTTGTGATGGAGCTAGTCATATATATTTCATGATAGTTGGTAGTATATAATAATCTGCGTTTTTGAAGAAACAGCAGTAGCTGACTGACACTGATCATTATATCTATGCCACAGTGTGCGCCTATCTGACTTTAAATATTGAAACAGTTACTTGATTGGTGCCAGTGGTTTAATAAAAAACGCATGCAAGTCCGTTGCAAATCTATTATTACTCATAATTCAAAAAGCTGATGTGACTGAAAAAAACTGAAAGTGAAAGTGTGTTGTGGTTTCTGATGATTACAATTTTTTTTGTTGACCTGTGTTATTAATGTGTTTGACTAAATAGTTTTAACCACTAAATAGTCATAAATGGAAATCTGTGACTGCGCCCCATTCTTCACTGGGTACGACCGAGACGTGACAATTACATGTTAAAAGTATGTGTTGTTTTAATTGTGATGGTGTTTTGTTAAAATAATGCAGTATTGAAGATGGAAACAACTGGTGTCTGCCATGTAGCAACTTAACAAGTCAAATCTCTTTAACAAGTTGCATAAATCATGAAGCCATTTATATTAAATAAAAACTTCCTTCTTTTAGAGGTGTCTTTACAAGTGACTTCAAAGCAGCATGAATGAATTGTCAGCTAACTTTTTGCCACAGACAAACATTTTAGTCCTAATTCCTACACATAAAAGAAATATCTGTGAATAGGACAGAGATTCCAGGCTTGTGGGAAGAAGCCATTTGTCAAGAGTAAAAGGAAGAGACTCACACAAGAGACACACACACACACAGCGAGAGAGAAAGGGAGGGAGAGAGAGAGAGCGAGAGAGAAAGAGAGAGAGAGAAAGGGGGGGAGAGAGAGTTCACTTTTAAGTTGTTTTCCATAGATGGGCTGGAAACGCAGCTGGACAAGCTCTTGCTTCCAACACTCTCGCTTACCAGACACCCTAAAATATCACCAGCTCAAAAGAGGGGGGCTTTGTTGCCACTGAAATTCATATCCAAATTGAACTTTTCCTCTTCGTGTTGCCCTTCACAGTTTACACATGGAATAAATCAACCATTAACCTCTGCATACCATTATGTTGGCTTTGCTCCACAGAACACTGAAGATCTAGGTAAAGAATTCAAATTTAATCAAACACTGGAGATTTTACAATGGAGACTTAGCAGCAAGGTAAATGTTGGTTCACTGGACGAAGAAAAAACATCCAAAGTCACACAATTCTGTGGCCACAGACACACCTGTGAAAATTATGCAACAGGAAGATGAACCTGATCACACAGGTCTAGATATTTTCTGAAGACGGCTTGACCAAAGTTGAAGAAGTTTTATCCCAGACTACTGCATTGTCCGTTTAGACAACTTTTCACTGAGGGGCGTTGGTTTAACTACTTTTACTTACACTGCCATATACTTTTTTCCTCAGTTCAACTACAATCCTTTACATCTTGTTACCAACTTTCCTTTCTGGATTTCATTTTATTCTTTCCTGGTGGTTCTGCCCAGGACGTCCTAACTTCAGGTACTCTACAGGTAAATGGTGGATGTAGAGGTCCACGTGTTTTCGACATTTTAGCTGTTCTTTCAGTAGCTGGTACCTGGTCTTTCAACCAGTCTTGGTTGCAAATTGCACGTCCCTTAGTTTTATTATTTTACTGAATCAACAAGACTTTTCCTTCTGAAGCCTGCCCAGCACCTCCACCCACCTGCACAGCTGCTGCTAACAGCTAAGAGCTAGCTTTGGGCTCCTGCAGCCAGTATAGCTTGGATGCACGAATTAAAGGTCCATAACTGACTGTTATTCAGAAACTGTAACTTTCTGACTACTGTCTCTCTAAAGTGAATTCTTTTTTAAACTTAGCTCCTCTCGTTATTTAATGGGGGCATCCTTTCAACGTCCAGCTCAGACAAACTTCTACCTGTAGCTTAAAGCCTGGTGAAAAGAAATTTGTGGACAGAAGTACAGTGTTGTTCAGGTTTTATTTTATCTTCGTTTTAAATAATAAAAGAAAAGAGTGGACAAAAACGACTAGCAGTATGAGAAGACCGTGCTCTCACCTGTACGGAGTCGGGTTCACCTGTGCAAGCGGAAGCCATGTTGTACAGATTCACAGAGAGAAACTTTCTGCTACATCCATCCGTGGAAAAATAATAACAAAAAACAGCGTGCAAGTACGACCTGTAGTCAGGCCACTTTTCTCTAGACGTGGTGACAGCAGTCTGGAAGTTGGTATCCCGCAGGTAGGCTGGGTTTGGAGCTGAGCTCTGATTCAACCACCTCCCCCTCCCTCGTTCCCCTTATAGCTTCACAACTGTCACAGCCCAGCAATATGTTAGAAAAGTAGTAGTAATATAATAATGATAATTATACTAAGGAAACAGGCAGGTAATTAAAATCATGCAGTTTAACAACAGAACAATACACAATACAACGCTTATTAAATGTTAATAAACCAAAATGAATAAGGAAACAAGTATTAATGAAACATTCACACGCCATGTGAATTTTTGACTCTCACCATTCATAGTGAGCAGCTCAAATGTAACATTTTTAGTGAGCAGAAATGAATAGTCGTATCAAAATACTGCTAAATGAAATGGTTTGTCCTACATTATATTGCATTTATCGCTATTTTGTTAGCATGACATAACATGGATAAATAAATATTGTAAACCGTCATATTTCAAAGAGAATTATTATTATTATCATTGCATCAGTAAATTAAATAAATTGTTTGCTCCTCAAAGTGAAGCACCACATTTTTATGGGTTAAATTGAGAAAAATTGTGTTTGGGTGTGTGCATTTTTTTTCCCAAAACTGGTGGGAGGTTATCTCAGCCGTTTGGATTCTGCGTCACCTCTTGAGTACAACCACTAGAGGGCAATGTATGCATGTTTTGTTATCTGTAATGACATTGATTCGGTTAACAGGACACTGAACAAAATGCTTTTAGTGTATCACGTTAAATGCACTTTAACATCATCTAACTTTTTTGATCATTTATTATCAAGTATTATTATTTGTCTCAATTTTATTGGCTAAAATCTCCTTACTGCAAATGTGTGGAGATGCTCTGAACTACATGGCATATATGACTGTATAACCATGACAGAGCTGTAATAAAGACTTCAGTTAATTTTCTTTGTAGATACAGAATTTGTATGTCATAAATGTCTGCTAGTACACACTGAACAGTGACGAGACTTACATTACACATTAGAATTTGATTTGATTTCACTTGTTAGATGTATTGCATACTGATTGGTTATCAATAATTTAATTTTTATTTACTTTATAGCCATGTGTGAACACACCACAGCACACAGTGTGAACAATGTGAAATTGTTTCTCTGCATTTAACTCATTCACCAAGTGTCACCAATGAGGGGCGCCTGGGGAGCAGTGTGTGAGGACGTACCTTGCTTAAGGGTACCTCAGTGGTGACAATAGCAGTAGGGAATCGAACCCACAGCCTTCTGATTGCAGGGCCAGTGCTCTAGCCACTAGGCCGACAAGCTTTAAGTAGTTAAGTGTAATAGATATAATAGATATAAAAGATAATAACAAAAAATAGTGTATATGAGTCACAATGCACTGAGGCTGGAAGAGCATAAAGAACTCATTCATTTTTTATGAGACTCTTCTGACAGCATTGTATGAAAGCAGCTTGAATAAACCACATCAGCAGAGCCTATGACATTCTGTAAATGATATCCATCACAAATGTCAAAAAAGCTTCATCATGAATTACTTATAAAGGTGAACCACAGTCTTTATATAGGCTACACTGATTCATGTTTTAATACAGTTGTATCAAGAATACATATAAAGTGAACGTAATTAGGGCTGCCATCTGGCTTTTGGGGTTTTTTTCAGCGCACCCTGAAATATTTACATTTACATTTACAGCATTTCGCAAACGCTTTTATCCAAAGTGACTTCCATTCCCTAACTACAGGGGACAGTCACCATGGAGCAACTTGGTGTTTAGGGTCTTGCTCAGGAACCCAGTGGTGGTATGCTGAGGGTAGAATTTGAACCCATTATGTTTTTGTCCAGGGACAAGTATCAAACCATAATACCTGCTATCTATGCACATGGTCTAGCAATTGCAATGGATGCTACTTAGTGAAGGAAATTGGAATTATGTAGTCCAGATGGAGTGCTGATTGGTGGGCAGAGAGCATAAATCCTCTTCTCTAGGTCTTTGTTTCACTTTTTTTGTGGCTGTTGGTGCATCAGGCTTATGTAATGGGACTATTCGGACAGACTTTTCCGAGGCTGATTGAGTTTGGTTTGGCTTTTGCCATCTGTTTATTCCTTGAAGTCTAGTTTAGCTGCTTAGTCTCCCTCAAGTTTTTGTCCCTCACGTCTTTAGAAAAGAGATGGTATCATACCATCTGTGGGAGCGGTTGACTTGCTATGTTTTTTTTTTAACTCCAATTTTCATGTCTAATTCCACCCGCTGGCTAGGTATAACCCATCACACAGTTCATCCCAACTGGGTGGGTGAAGGCTAGCATGTACTTCCTCTGTGACACAGCATCTTTTCAAATTCCTTCTGAAGCCAACTCATTGGCCAGCTTCACAAGCTTGGAGAACATGAGCTCTTTTACATCAGCTGACAGGTACCTGTGTTGGTTAGCATCTCACAGAGTGATGAGCAGAGTGAAGGCAAAAAATTTATAAATGCAGCTATAATTTACAAATGTAAATAATAGAAGCTCAGAAAAAGGACATAATTGTGGCCTCATAAATGTCCTAAATTTCACTGCTTTACTGTATTTTCACTGTATTTTTAATGGGCAGCTGGTGCCCTAGTGTTTAGGTAGTTGCCCCTGCAATCAGAAGGCCGTGGTGTTAAATCCCAGGACATCTAGCGGCACCACAGAGGTACCCTTAAGCAAGGTACCGTCTCCACACACTTCTCTCTGGCACTGTGTTGCTGGCTGCCCGCTGCTTCACCTGGTTAATGGGGCAAATGCAAAGAAAGAATTTCACATTGTTCAGATTGTGTGCTGTACTGTGTGTTCACGCGTGACTATAATGGACCACGGTACAGCTCCTCAGGCCTGGCTACCTGGCATTTGGTCATGGGCACCGGAACCATTATAGTAGGGGAGATATAACACTCCCATTCTTTTCGTTATCCCCCCACCACAAACCCGAGCCCATAATCCCCAACCCCCCACCCCTGCGCACCAATACCAACCACCCTCCTTCTTTTGAAGAAAGGAGGGTCTGGAGAGTATCTCTGCAAAGTGTCACTTTACTAAAATAGGAAGAAAAAAGACCACATTTCCAGTGCTGGCTAGCATGTTTATATTGTTTGAGAACACTATGAATCACACAACACAGTAGCAATGCTGGTGTTTGGTAATAGCATTAGCCATAGGTCACTGACCTAAAAAGTAAGGCCCCACCTACCAGACCACAAGTTATTGAAGTCCAGGTAATGCTTCCCACTGAGACTGAGAACCCACCAGGCCTGCTTTGATGTACGCTGCTCCAAACATTTTAGTCCTATTTCTAGAGAGCTTTTCTCTTGAGACAGAACCTCTGCATCACTTTGTATCACCTAATGGGATTAGCACTTTAAACGAAGGTGACCAGACATCCTCTTTTCCCCGGACATGTCCTCTTTTAGAGTCCTGCGTCCGGCGTCTGGCCAGAATTTTAGAATCGCCCGGGATTTTGAGCTGCCTAAACATTCGTCACGTTATGGGCATGTCTCATAAACTAAAAGTCCAGAAAGGCCGTCAGGTGCACGGCCGTAGGCCCGAGATGCGCATAAAACATATCAACTGCGCCCCCTGAACTTCTCGGCCCCATCCCGCAACCACGACGACGCACCCACCCCTGGAACCACGACCGAGCTGGTAAAGAAAGTCCGCGCTAAGGTGTCCTCTTCTTCACAATCCCAAATCTGGTCACCCTATTTAAACTGTACACTTAATGTTCATTTATACATTGAAAATACATTGGCAATCATCAGATTCAAATCTAATTTTTTATGTAGTAGATTTCACTTCCGGTTGTTCTTGCTATTTTCTTTCTTTCTGATATTCATAACATTGTTTGTAATAGTTCCAAAGTTTGAGGAGCGGGTGAAGGTGCCCCTGAGTGAAACCATGATGAGAGGGTTATCTGGGTTTTTGTAAAAGTAACAGTGGATTTGTATCCTGTTTTGCCAAGTTTGCCCAAGTTTCTGCAGCAAGAGGATATTTAGCACAGGGTGGCTAATAGTTGGAGAGTAGCTGCTGTTCTCAACCAGGTACAATCTTCAGTTTCACAAAATTATAGTGATAATAATCACTGGCTCTATAACAGATACTATAACGGTTTGCCCCAGTAGCACATTTTCAGCACTGAGAAACAAAGTAAAGCCGGTAAACAGCTTCAGTGATAATCCATCTCAATGTCGGTCGAGCCAGGGCAGGTCAAGTCTGGTTGGGTCTCGAAGACATCGATATAGGTTGGGTTTGGGTTTTAAACTCGTACCCTAACAAATCAATGCAAGATGGATGCTAATGCAAGGCTGGAGTTGTCCAACGACCAAGTGCTTTCTTGCACTCTGGAAAATGAAAGCTTCCATATCAAGCTTATTGACTGAAATGGCAAAGGGGATCTGGTCACTGTGGTTATGCATTCTAGTGAAAACTGTACATAGAACCTGGCTAAAATATATCATATAATACAATTTATCATATAATACAGCACCTGGATTTTATATAATTTTTTTTCCGTTCTGGTCTTCTACAAACAAAACCTCAGTTCCATTTTGTAATTATTCACAAATATTCTTAACTTCATGCAGTAAGTTACTAACAAATTGAAGGTAGCATGTATTATGTTGACACACATTTGACATCGTAGAGTAGTGTAGTAGTCACAACATGCACTACATATACTCCAGCCTAACATCCAACAGTAGTAATAAAAATAATAATAATAATAATAATAATAATAATAATAATGATAATGACAAGACTGTGGACAAGGATAGGAGCAGTAAGGGAGGGATGGAGACGGTTGATAATACAAAGATGAATATATGGAGACTGGATAATGTTATTGATAAGGGATTGAAAAGAAAGAGTACTGTCGAGGATAACACCCAGAATCTTAACCTGAGGAGAGGAAGAAAAAGAGCAATTATCAATATAAATAGAGATACTGTCAGTTTTGTGTAATTTTGAGTTAGTACCAATGAGGAGGACTTTTATAATTTGAAGAAAACCAGGTTTTTATTTCTGTCAAGCAGTCAGTAAGGGAGGAAGGTGAGAAATTGGAAGTAAGGTAGAGCTGGATGTCATCGTAAAAACGTAAAAGTGAAAACTGATTTACAGAAAATATTACCAAGGGGAAGGAGATAATAGTAAGAAATAGTAAGAAATAACTCTTTTAATATGAACCTTGCTTTTTATGAACTTAGGAGGTTAGGGTGAAGTCTAACTGTGCCACTGCTAAGTTAAGGGGTTAATGGGTGATTAGCACACTCACCTGGAAGGCATGTCAGAGCTTTAAAAGCTTAGCGGGATTCTCAATAACCCCAGTGCTGGTTATCTTGATTGACTTCAGGATCAAGACATGGCTTTCACATAGCAGAAGAATGGAGCTAATGCTCTTTGTTGAAGGTGGTCACATAAATTTAGCACTTGTATTATTGCAGACTTAGCTTTCAGATAGATTTGCTTTTTTGTTCTCTTGTGTGACCTGTTTATATATTTTCTATTTTTCACAACTTTGTACACTGTTAATATACAATAGCTTGGAAAAGCAAATTTTGTTACACTCTGAACACTTGAAATTGCAATATGCACTATAAAAATCTTACTCTATGTGAGGAACACAAGGCCCATATATCACTGCTCAACTTTTCCATCAGTCTACAACCTGCAAAATCCCTTACAGCTACACCCCCTTTTCATCTTCTTGCATGCTCTTATATAAATAGGCTTGTGGCAGTTTCAACCTCCCCAGGTCATAAGGCTTGATAATCCTGTTTACGGGACACAGCCACACTCCAAACAGCCGTGGCGTCAACCTGACAAACAAAGAGATCAGGCCCAAGTTATAAATATAACTGCACTGTGACTTTCATTTATGAATTACAGTGCTTGCACTTCTAAGCATCAGAGGGAACTACAGTGGATCTACAGGAGCTTATAGCTCCACCAGCTCGCCGCCATTCGTCATTTTTGATAATTTTCATGATGATTTTTTTTTTCCCGGCCTGTCAGTAACACAGATAACACATAACAGTGTGTATGTGTAGCTGTGCTATCATCATTCAC
>JBBPCY010073922.1:0-10006 GCA_037974405.1 Brachyalestes nurse | reverse complement strand
TACATCTACACACCTTCACACACACCATCATACACCTACACACCTTCACACACACCATCATACATCTACACACCTTCTTACGCACCCCTGTTGTACCCATCTACACACACGTCGTATCCAAGTGTATTACATCCATGCTGCACAGTGAAATCACACAGTCTGTAGAAGAAATTAATGGGGATGCAACCCCATTCTGGACAAACACACCACAATAACCATGAGTCCTTAGGCAGGACTCAAAAGAGGGAACTGAACCTCTGTCAAACCCCAGCACACTAACATGCCTATGAAGTTTGGGACTCCACACTGAGCCTAAGAATGAGGTAGCTGCGGTTTCCTGAGTCTGTCAATCCTTTGAATCCTTTGACCTGCTTCATTCAAACTAATTGCTGAGTTGATTCGATAATCTCGTTAATTCCGAAAATGAGTCAGTTTTCAATCACTTATAAATGAGTAGCCATGACAGTCCTGCTTAATAACATTCCAAAAACTTGGAGTTGAGATTCAGATCGATGCATTATGATGGCCTGATGTATTTTTACATCCCTCCCGCTGTCTCTCACACACACACTCACACACTCTCACAGCCTTCCAACAAACCTTTCCTCCCCTCCCTCTCTCCATCTCTCTCTCTCTCTCTCTTTCTCTCTCCTTCAGCTCACCTCTAGCCAGTCTGCGTTCACTCTCCGCAGGAGGAAGATCACGTCTCCAGCCTTCAGACTCAGCTCCAGCTTCCCGCTCCCACTGAAGTCGAACACTGCCTGAAACACACACACACACACACACACACACACACAATTACACACACATTTACACACATACGCACGGACAGAACAAGAACAGCCCACATCCAGAGTGTGTAAACGCGCAAGGTAGGACGCAGTGATTTTTTTTCTTTCAACTTTCTGATGAGTGAGAGAGTGGCAGAGTGGGTGAAAGATGAGTGAGAGGGTAGAGACGGTGGGTTTAAAGAAAAGAAATGGTGAAAGAAAAGATGGAGAGAAGGTGGAGGAGCGGAGCGAAAAAGGGAGGTGAAGAGAGAAAGACGGGAGGTTTTAAAGTCGGTTCTCTTCCTTTGCTCTCCACGCTTCATTTAACAGCGTGTTGATGTCAGATGGATCATATCAAACACAGAAGCTCCGGCTACGTCCCGAGTTCACTCCTGCATCCAACTTTACACAGCGCTGAGAGTGCTCACAAAAATAGCAGCTCTCTCATGTCCAGAGCCAAGAAACAATACAGAAAAAGAAAAAAAAACCAGAGGAAATAGAGGATTTAGATGTAGGGA
Source organism: Brachyalestes nurse (assembly GCA_037974405.1). NCBI lineage: Eukaryota > Metazoa > Chordata > Actinopteri > Characiformes > Alestidae > Brachyalestes > Brachyalestes nurse. Next base: position 8,718 of record JBBPCY010073922.1, on the reverse strand, counting down.
GACAGCTTCTAATATCATGTTCTAATAGCCATGTATTTAATATAGAGTGAGGGGTGTGTGTTTGTGTGTTTGTGTGTGTGTGTGTGTGTTCTCTCATCTTCACTAATGCAATAATACAATTAATTATGAATTGTTATATTAACATTACAGCAGGGGAAACATAACAGATCACGAGTGAGTGAGTGAATGAGTGAAGTAGTGAAAATGTGAGTGAGTGAATGAAAGAGGTAGTGAATATGTGAGTGAGTGAGGGAATAAATGAATGATGTGAATATGTGAGTGAGTGAGGGAGTAAATGAATGATGTAGTGAATATGTGAGTGAGTGAGGGAGTAAATGGATGATGTAGTGAATATGTGAGTGAGTGAGGGAGTAAATGAATGATGTAGTGAATATGTGAGTGAGTGAGGGAGTAAATGAATGATATAGTGAATATGTGAGTGAGTGAGTAAACGAATGACGTAGTGGAAATGTGATTGTGTGAGGGAGTAAATGAATGACGTAGTGAATATGTGAGTGAGAAAACGAATGACGTAGTGAATATGTGAGTGAGGGAGTAAATTAATGACGTAGTGAATATGTGAGTGAGAAAACGAATGACGTAGTGAATATGTGAGTGAGTGAGGGAGTAAATGAATGACGTAGTGAATATGTGAGTGAGTGAGGGAGTAAATGAATGACGTAGTGAATGTGTGAGTGAGTGAGGGAGTAAATGAATGATGTAGTGAATATGTGAGTGAGTGAGGGAGTAAATGAATGACGTAGTGAATATGTGAGTGAGTGACAGAGTGAACGACTGACGTAGTGAATATGTAAGTAAGTAAATGAGTGAGGTGGTGAATGAATAATGTAAGTAAGCAAAGTTGTGAATATTTAAGTGAGTGAGGTAGTGAATGAATGAAGAAGCGAAGATGTAAGTAAATGAGTGAGTGAGGGAGAGAAAGACTGAGCAGAATGAGTGAATGAGGTAGCAAATATGTGAGTGGAAGAAAGAGTGACTGAGTGAAATTGTGAGTAAAACAGGCAGTGAATGAATGATGTAGTGAATATATGAGTGAGTGAAAGAGTGAGGGAGTGAATGAATGAGGGAGTGAATATAATAAAGAGAATGTATTGTGGAGGAGTACTGTGTGTGTGTATGTGTGTGTGTGTGGGTGTGTGTGTGTGTGTTACACAAAGTGAAGCAGCTTTTGTCGCTTTGTTTCGGTGGAGTGGGAGTGAGTAGGTGAGACACTGTTAGATGCTATCAGCTAATTATGTATTGGCAATTAAACTGTAGTGTGTGTGTGTGTGTGTGTGTGTGTGTGTGTGTGTGTGTTTAAGCCTGTGGGCAGTACATGTACAGACAATCAGCAACAGCGTCGTTAAAAGCGTCCATCAAGGCGAAGGCCCACAATACACCCGTCCGTTCTGAGGGACGCAGATGCATTAGCCTTTCTCTGCTGCTAGAAGATCTCCATCCCTGCTTTTGCTTCACATAAAGCCCCTTTCACACATACACACACACACTCGCACGCACGCACGCACACACGCACACACACAATGCCAGGATTTCGCTCTCCTCACGAGCTCCCCAACGTCCTAAAGACAGCGCTGCGATATTGGTGGAGGCGTTCCCAGATTTTAAAAGAGCCGCATCGCACCGCTTTGTTGTTTAGGCCACGCAGTGCGAAAAATGCGGGGAGTGTAAGGAAACATGGGTGTAAAAAAGCAGCCTGCGCTGCAGGGGGTCCGATTTTCACACTTCAGGACCTACCAGTTAGTTCAATACTTAAACACAAAGCCACTAATTAAAGGAGCAGTTTGGCAAACTGACACACCATTCCTTTTAACACAGATGCAATCGATCTGCCAAGACATGTCTGGAGCCCAAATTGTGCTTTTTTAGTTTAGAACTGGCCTCCAACAAACACCAGCCAACAGTCATCCAAACTGTCGACCCCCAAAACTCTCGACCCACTCAAACCGCATCCGCATTAAGGTGGATCAGACTTGTGGATGTGGTTTAGGACGCAGTATGACTTACTGTGAGCTGTAAAAATGAACTGAACTTCTTCATTAAAGTGGATAAGACTAGTGGACGTGGTTTAGGATGCAGTATGACTTACTGTGGGCTGTAAAAATGAACTGAACTTCTTCATTAAGGTGGATCAGACTAGTGGATGTGGTTTAGGACACAGTGTAACTTACTGTGAGCTGTAAAAATGAAGTTACCCGTGTAGCCAAACACCACCTCTGGAGTGGGAAAGCTGATCTAGAATCAATTTTTGTAGCAAAGACAATAATAATAATATGAATTATAATTAGTATTGCCATTATTATTGTATAAGTATAACACAAACAACAACAACAATTCTTTCATTTTCTGTAACTGCTTAATCATTACTAGGGTCGCAAGTGTCTGGAGATGATCCCGAATATCAGGTTGGTGTTCATCATTTACAACATATTAAATGCTACGGACACGAGGCAGGGACTCACCCTGGGTGGAGCGTCAGCCTACCACAGGATACACACACACACACACACCATTCACTCACACACACAGTCAGTTTAGAATCCCCAGTTCACCTGACAGCATGTCTTTGGACTGTGGGAGAAACCCGGAGACCCCGGAGGAAACCACACCACCACGAGGAGAACATGCAAACTCCACACACACAAGTATATGTGTGTGTGTGTGTGTGTGTGTGTGTGCGTGTGTGTGTATAAATGTATAATGCAAGGCAGTCCACTCATGGGCATATTCATGAGCTGTGTTGTGTTGACAGGGCTGAAATGAAGTTTTGTTCATTTTTATTGCTCACAGTAAGTCATAAAGAGTCCCAAACCACAGTTACAAGTCTGTTCCACTTCATGCTTCACAATGCTGATGTGAAGAGAATGTTCTTTAGAGTGTGTGATTTAAGAAGTATGGGAAGAATGTGCAGGGTCTGATAGTGAGGCGGGTTTCAATAGTGGTCGGACCACAGTGCCTGTTGTGTGTGTGTGTGTGTGTGCGTGTGTGTGTGTGTGTGGTTATGTGTGGTTGCGATCTCAAAATAGAGAAAGAACACAGAGATCCTGGATGGATCAGAAATCTTTTCATTTTCAGTGGTGTAGCCAAGATCACATAATATATAAAATATAATTTTACTGCACAGAATACTTTCCAGTGGAGGTGAATGGAACCAGACATCTCCAACACAAATCTAGCCATTTCATTTTTTATCGCCCTCCAGTGAAGCTCAACGTGTCTCTGAGTGTTTATATGGAAGCTGATGATGGTAAAATAGTGAATCTAAACTAAATCACTTTTTTTTGGCCTCTCATGTATCCCTCCACCATGAATGGGTTGAGTTTTAGGCCCAAAGCTTCTCAGTAAAACAACGTCTCAAACATCAGGCAGCGCTTTCATAGCAATTTCATGGAAGAACTTTCAGAGGCTGACATCTGGTTCCGTTCCCCACGATTGTAGACAATTATGACTTTATGAGTTTCTCTAGAACAAAGCATCTCACACTAAAACCCTTTTCTTTAACATCTGATGATCTTTAACATCCTTAACATTTAAAGGTGCAGACTTTTTGAAAAATCAGACTTCCTCTTTAAACAAAACCACAAACTGCAAGTGTGGTCTTCTGGACAGGCTGAAACTGTGTTGATGACGGTGGGTTCTGTGCATGTAATCTGTTGATTGACCCCTGTTGGGATGATATTGGGCACCAACAACTCTCAATACAGGGGGTCCTCAGGTTACGTCAGTGTGAGATGAGATTTATTTTTTTACTGATGAACTGAGGACATTTCATTTTGAAAAGGGGGATGAGTGTAAGATGAGATAAATTTTCTTTAAGATTCATTACTTTATAATTTTGGGTTTATTTTTATTGATTCCTTATGTAATGTTTAAAAAGAGAAAAGAACTATATAGTCTCGCTGTATAGCTTAAGATGCTCGGCTCGATGTTTCGGCTCGTGCCGTTAGCGTCGTATTTACAGACTACGTGGGGGAACTAGTTTGGTTGCAGGCGGTGGAAGAATACGCAGTAACACGGCGTATGAGTGAGGGAGTCGGCGTCCCCAGTACAGTCCAGCATAGGGTGTGTTTCAACTAATACCAAAATTCAGTCTACGTCACTGTCGTAGCGACAGAACTCGAGGACCCCCTGTACAAGCGTACGGGATTTGAACCCAACAAGGCCTCGTATTGGTGCCCTCAGTTCACGCCCTTCATTTCTTTCCTGCTTTGTTTTGTTATCTCTCCACCCTTTTTGCTCCACTCCCTCCCTCCTGCTTTCTTCCTCCATCTCTCCTGACCTTGCAGAGCCATGATTGATGGGGTGGAAAGAGCAATGTGACAAGACTGTCTTCCAGATCTGCCTCCAGATCACAAACGCCCCATGAACCCGGACCTGATGGTCATTTCAAGTAATTATTCACCAGCAAACCTAGAAACTGGCCTTTGGTCTTCTGTAAAACTGAGGAAACCAGGCTTTTCTCTCTATCACTGCTGTAGCAGCAGGCCTCACCTGTGCCTAGGAGTTGTGCCCCCTCGTGGTCATCCTTGGTCACAGCAAGCAATGGCCTGCTTCAGCCTGTATTGTGTTGTATTGAATTTTTTCTGTATATACATCATCAACATTTCTCCCAGCAGAGTAGTAGATGTGGTTTAGGACACAGTATGACTTCAGTTTTCCTTACAGTGGTGGTGAATAGAACCGGGGGTCTCCAGTTCACCCACGTGTGTCTTCTGAGGTTGTGTATATAAGGCTGATGACAAAAAAGCGGCAAAAATATGTTTTCTTCAGGGACTATTTTGTCTCACAATGCTGTGCATGTATGCCTCCACCAAGAATGGATTTTTAGGCCTAAAGCTCCCGAAACTCGAATAAAACAACGTCTCAGGCATCAAGCAATGCATTTCTAACCATTTCATGGAATGTCTTTCTGAGGGGGAGCTTTTAAAAGCAGATGTCTGGTTCCATTCACCTCCACTGTGAACAGTTCTGACACAGTATTCACTCTGAATGGCTCTGTTCACATCTTAACTCTTTGATTGCGCTGAAATTTGGAAAAACTGCTGAATATTAACATCTGAATGGCACTCTGACTGGTTTGTTGGTGTAGGAGCCACTGTACTCCACCCAGGAGGCCTCCAGACATTATTTTGTTTTGCTGCAAGCTCCAGACATGCTGTGACAGTTGATCTGATGTGAGCTCAGCAGGAGGCCATGTTATTGACCAGCACCAGATGACATCAGGCTCAAACAAGACAGAGCTAAGAGCATAAACAGCCACCATACACACGGCCCCCTGCGTCTAACTGTCTGCCTGTCTGTGCTCTGTCAGTTTCCTGCTTAGGTTGTCAGATGTGGTCGCATTTTTTTCAACCTTTTCAGCAAATATCTGAAACCTGATGTTTATGCTGAAGAGCTGAATTCACTTCGATTTGCTTCTCCTCGTGTACAGAGTTTTTGTTTCTCCTGCTCTTGAGCTGCAGATTGATCTCCCGAGGTAAAGATGTGCTGAGTCAGGCCTGCTCGGTCCTGGTGAGGGGTCTCCAGCACTGGGCCTGAGGACCACCAGCTTCGCGGCTTCACAACCTTAATAAATTCCTCCAAATTTCTCCACGAACAATCCGGCAAAATTAACTGGTTAAGATGTAAACAGTTGTCCAGAATGTGGTGTGCAACTCACTCAGTGGTTCCCAGTGGAGGTGAATCAGACGTCAAAGAGTTAAGATGTGAACAGAGCCATTCAGAGCAGATACCCAGCCCTAACTGTTCACAACCAGTGTTGCCAGATTCTGCTGATTGTTTCCAGCACAAAATATGCCCAAACCCGCCAAAATTCACTAAAAAACGCCCAAAATATGAAATCTACCTTTTTGAGTGATACAGTAATTGCCGTGGCTGCCTATATCCTTATAAAGTAAAAATATTATGCTAAAGCGTACTTACAAGTAATTATGATATATAGGCTATAGTACTGTAGATCCATGCACCAATTTATAAATGGCAACACTGAGATAGATCATATAGCTGTCAGTGCTGGAGATGAAAAATCTGCTAACCGAGTTGAAGGGAAAAAACGTGAGTCAGGGGGGAGCGTCAGCGAATGCAGTGAGAGGGCACTCTGTGGCGTGATGCTGCCCATGTATTTTCACAGAACACAGGAGAGAACTTATATAAAAAAAACCGTGCAATTTGGCGGGAAACCGCCCAATCTGGCAACACTGTCCACATCGGAAGTGATTGGAACCAGACGTCTGCCTTTAAAAGCTCCCTCTCAGAATGTTATTCTATGAAAAGAGTTATGAATGTATTGCTTGATGTCTGAGGTGTTGTTTTACCAGAATGATCAGAATCTGAATCAGAAAATGAGAATATTTTGTGAGAAGCTTTTGTTCTAAAAATCCATTCTTGTTGGAAGGATAGACGCACTGCATTGTGAGGTAAAATAGTCCCTGAAGAAAACGTATTTTTTTCCGCGTTTCCACTATTTTACTGTCATCAGCAATATATATAAAACCTCAGAAGACATGTGTGGGAGGGTTTGGAGAGTAAATGGATAATTATGTCCTGGAGACACGATCTCTGGCTCTGTTCACATCCACTGGAAAGAAGTTCCGTCTTAAACTAACTCATGGCGGAGGGATACCTCGTGAGGCAAAATAGTCCCCAAAGAATAGTGATTTAGTTCAGATTAACTATTTTTCGTCATCAACATCCATATAAACACTCAGAGACACATGGAGCTTCACTGGGGGGCGATAGAGAATAATGGCTGGATTTGTGTTGGAGACTGATTCCATTCACCAACACTGGAAAGAAATCAACGTCGGTACGTTTCCTTACAATGATGCATTTCTCACCAAACCTACTCTGAGTGACCTTGTTTACATCTCAGTCAATTTTTCAAAAATCTGTCTAAAATCTCTCTCTCTCTCTCTCTCCCTCTGTCTGTCTGTTTGTCTGTCTGTCTGTCTGTCTGTCTATCTCTATCTATCTATCTATCTATCTATCTATCTATCTATCTATCTATCTATCTATCTATCTATCTGTCTTGTCTGTAGACACACACACACACACACACACATGTATATGTATAGAGGGAGATACAAATAGATAGATGTGATAATCATAATTCACATTATAATTTTATTTTTTAGTGTTAGGTATTTAACACGTGCATTTAAAGTTAAAGGAGAGTCTAGAATTTGACTCTGCATCACCAACAACCAGTTAATAGGAGTCAGACCTGCACTGTTACAGATTCTCTCACCTTAGAAAGGAAACTGGCTTTATTTCACACATTTTCATCTATAGTAGTTCAACCAACAACTTTCCAGTTTAACAGGAAAAAAATCTAACGTTTATGAAATGGATACGTGGTAAAACCTGTGCAAAAGCTTTTGATAGGTAATGTATATTATATATATTTATATATATGTATGTATGTAAACTATAAAATACATTTTGCACATTTATTAAATATATGAATTTTTGCTGTTTTCTTGCTGAATTTAATATAGGAATAGAAATATTTAATGACATAAAAAATTTCAAATGCATTTTCTGTACAGGTTTTCTGTATTTATTTTTATTTAGAAAATCAACAAAATCTCATTTGCCTGGGTGTCTGTCAAAATGTCTGCGTATGGCTGCATATGTATATCATTAAAATATATTCATATAAATAAAACATACGCTTTTTCATTTGTTTCAGTTATGGTTTTATTATAAAAAACATACCCTATTTTATACATTATGTTAAACTCACAGGCATTCAATAATTATCAAGCTATATTTATATATATTTGGGGTCCGAAGGCCAAAAACCTACAGTGATGCTTCTATTTCAAATTCTTTTCAACCATAAAATGTGTCATATTCACAAGTTGTTTTCTGCAAGGAAGGCATATGATCATTTGGGTAAAAATCTAATCTTGAAAAGTAATGGAGCAGCTGGTGGGCCATTGCTTAGAGTTGCTCCTGTGATCAGAAGGTTGTTGGTTCGAATCCTAGACTGCTAGAGGCACCACTGAGGTTCCCTTGAGAAAGGTACCATCCCCACACACTGCTCCCGGGCGCTGTGTTCACTGCTTCACTTGGTAAATGGGTTAAATGAGTTTAATTAGTTAAATACAGAGAAAGAATTTCACACTGTGTGCTGTGCTTCGGTGGGTTCACGGATGACTATAAGAGGCCGCATTTCTGTGGAGGAATGTTTGTTCTTTATGTCACTCAGATTTCTTAACGTTTATTTCCAGCATTGGATTAATGGTAAACAAAGTAAACCCTGGGATTTAATAACACTGGGTAACACATTTTTATAAAAGGTCTGTTTCATTGCAATTTTTGATGTTTCTTAGTCAAGTTTTGCACGCTGATTCAGAAAATCACACTTTTCCTACCTTCAACGGTTGTAGAGATGTTTTTTTTATGTATATTTAGCATTTACGAGCAATCCGCTTTAACCAGCATGCGTGGAATTAGCAAAATATTAGCAACAACGTTTATTTTGCATGCACAAATAAAGTAACGATGCAAATAACCAGGGGCGCAGCACCAAACTCTGGGCCCTATGCACAAGCAGTGGCCATGGGCCCCGTAAGCTCGAGGTTCACGACTACCTTGGACACAATTTAATACATCAATTAACTGATGCATTTACCCAAAATGTTAGCATTTACATTAGTTAACAACATTTATTGTGATCTTAAAATTATATTTAAA
>JBBPCY010073921.1:0-10007 GCA_037974405.1 Brachyalestes nurse | reverse complement strand
TGAGAAAGTATTAACACCCACAGCAGCACCGTCTGAACAGGAGACTCTCCAGAGTTCAGCAGGAACTGGGACCAGTTCAGCACCAGTTTAGAACCAGTTCAGTACACATCCCAGTGTTCACAAAACAGTCGTGAGGCGCACTGACGTGTGTGCGTGTGCGTGTGTGTGTGTGTGTGTGTGTGTGTGAGCGCTTTAAAGGTCCTGTTTTTCAGGCCGGGCTGCTTTTTGAACAGTGTGGTCTTTTGGAGCAGAGGTTGTTTACTACACTGCTCTTAAAGGCACAGTAATGAGTTTTACTCTGTAGAGTAAAAAGTGGCTGGAAAATGGTCAGAAACGGTTATTTGGTATTTAAAACCACAAACATTGTAAGTAGTGCTTCTTAGCGACGATGGCCTTGTAGCTCTAAGCTAAAGAAATCAAATTTGGACTCCAGACACATCTCAGATATTTTTATTTTTTTGCCAAATTATTCCTATCAAACTATTCCTTTAAAATGCCGGTCTGGCCCAAGATTAGGTTTACAGGCTCATGTCTCACCATTCAGCACCACAAGCTGCGGGCAGGTTGGTTTCGGACGGCTGAGTCTGCTTCGGAGTGTGCTGGTTGGTGTGAAATGATCTACCATCACCTCCATTAACCTTGTAGCTCCTCATTTGACTTTTATCCAAAGTGACTTGAGGAAACACTGAAGTGGGAGAACCAGAGTTCTAAGCTCTGGATTTTTAAGAGGAGAGGCGCGATTAAAGATGGATAGACTTTCCGGAGAGGAGCTGCTCTCTGAACTCATGAGTCTTCAGGAGGTTCCTGAAAGTGGAGAGGAAACACGAATAAAGACTCATCAATCCAGACAGCAGCTCCTCTCCTGAAACTCTGTCCACCCTAAATCACGCTGCCCTTTCTATCTGAACAGGCTCGTCTTACACTCCTCACTATTTAAAGATCCAGAGCTTAGAACTCCACTGGAGAGGGCTGGAGGGGGAATGTGAATTTGGACGGTTCAGATGTAACTAAGTGACTCTTCCTCTCTGAGTGGAAGCTGAATAATGGTGTAAATGTTGCGGTTATGTAGTGAAACACCTTCGCCGCTGAAACCGGAGACTCTGGACCTGGTCGGCAAGTACACGTGCATGTCCGAGAACCCGAGACTCCGTGGCCAGGCGGAAATGCCCTCTGGCCGATTTAAGAGACAAATTCAATTTAAATGGACAAACAAATAAACTGTAATTTCTCCGTTCTAACCCAGTGATGTTCAGTTCTGGAGCTTGGCCCGCTGCCCTGCAGCACCGATCCGGTTCTCCTCCGAGTGGAACCTGAAGTGTCAGAGCCTGTATTAGAGGGTCTGCAAGGCAGTGCAGCACCAGGACTGGAACTGAATATCACTAATCACTCCCCTGATTCTGAACTCTATTATAAATCAAGCATTGAAGCCTTGAATAAAATTGTCTTTGATTGACTGTCTATTTAAATAAGAGCATTTATCACCCAAATCCACCTTAATTGTCGTTACATTAACGTAACAGCATGTGTTGAGTAAGTAGGAGTGAATAACTGCAGAAATCGGATTGTGGTTCCTAAACTGCTGCTGTTGTGTGAACACCGCACTGTTCCGCTGGTTCTCCTGTGTTCCTCTGCTGCTGCCTCTTAGCCTGCTCTCCCTTCTGTCTGCGGTTCTCCGCCTCTCCTCCCTTCCTTCCGTCTCTCCCCGCTCCCTGCAGGATTAACGTCAGCATCCCTGAGGGCGCGCTGGTTGCCGTGGTTGGGCACGTGGGTTCGGGGAAGTCGTCCCTGCTCTCGGCGCTGCTGGGGGAAATGCACAAACAGGAGGGATCCGTGTCCATCAGGGTACCGTTCAGTTACACACTCACTCAGACACACAGACAGAGAGACACAGAGAGAGAGAGAGACACAGAGAGACACAGACAGAGAGACATACAGACAGAGAGAGAGACACAGAGAGAGAGAGACACAGAGAGAGAGAGAGACACAGAGAGACAGAGAGAGAGAGACAGAGAGAGAGAGACAGAGAGAGAGAGACACAGAGAGAGACACAGAGAGAGACACAGAGAGAGACACAGCGAGAGAGAGAGAGAGACACAGAGAGACAGACAGAGAGAGAGAGAGAGACGGACAGAGAGAAAGAGAGAGAAAGACAGATGCACAGACAGAGGTAGGCACAGACAGCGAGAATGACACAGACAGAGAAATGGAGAAAGAGAAAGAGAGACAGAGACAGAGAGAGAGACGAGAGGGACAGACAGACAGAGAGAGACAGATTTACTCCCTATGTGCAAAGTTCATATAAGCTGCAAAAACAGCCAGTTCTCAAATCAAAGCTTCTGTGATGTCACAAAAGCAACAGTCTTGTTATTTAGCCTACAGCAGTCTTTCAGCTACCTGCTTTCTGTAGGTCTGTATATCTGTAGGTCTGTGGATCAGTGGGTCTGAGGGTCTGTGGATCAGTGGGTCTGAGGGTCTGTAGGTCTGAGGGTCTGTAGGTCTGAGGGTCTGTAGGTTTGATTTTCTGCGTGCTGCTGGTCCTGCAGGGTTCCATGGCGTACGTGCCCCAGCAGGCGTGGATCCAGAACGCCACGCTGCGGGAGAACATCGTGTTTGGTCAGGAGAAGAAGGAGGTCTGGTATCAGAAAGTTCTGGAGGCCTGCGCTCTCCTGCCGGACCTGGAGATCCTGCCGGGAGGAGACGCCACCGAGATCGGAGAGAAGGTGAGCACGGTGTCTGGTCACAGTCGGGTCTGGTTGAGGAGTGAGGAGGTTCTGATGATGTTCCTGATGTTTCAGGGTGTGAACCTGTCTGGTGGTCAGAGGCAGAGGGTGAGTTTGGCGCGGGCCGTGTTCAGGGAGGCCGATGTCTACCTGCTGGACGACCCGCTGTCAGCCGTGGACGCTCACGTGGGCCAGCACATCTTTGAAAGGGTCATTGGGCCGGAAGGAGTTCTCAAAAACAAGGTACCACACACACAAGTACCTCTACACCTCAACACCTCAGAACACACATCACTTTAGAACATGCAATGCCTCAGAACACACAAGTACCTCAGAACACCCAACACCACAGAACACACAAGTACCTCAGAACACGCAATACCTCAGAAAACCCAACACCACAGAACACGCAATACCTCAGAACACCCAACACCTCAGAACACCCAACACCACAGAACACGCAATACCTCAGAACACGCAAAACCTCAGAACACCCAACACCACAGAATACGCAATACCTCAGAACACCCAACACCATAGAACATGCAATACCTCAGAACACCCAACACCTCAGAACACGCAATACTTCAGAACAGACAAGTACCTCAAAACACACAAGTACCTTAGAACACATAAGTATCTCAGAACACACAAGTACCTCAGAACACAGAACTCCTCAGAACACACAAGTACCTCAGAACACACAAGTACTTCAGAACACGCAACACCTCAGAACACACAAGTACCTCAGAACACACAAGTACCTTAGAACACACAAGTACGCCAGAACATGCAGTACCTCAGAACACACAAGTACCTCAGAACACAGAAGCACCTCAGCACATGCAATGCCTCAGAACACGCAACGCCTCAGAACACAAAACGCTCAAAAGTTTCCAGTTTAACATGAATAAAAACCTGCAGTTTATGGAATAAGTGGAGAAGAGGTGAAAGCCTGTCGTGTGTAAAATTGTCTGCCCTCTGTCTGCAGACGCGTGTCCTGGTGACCCACGGGCTGAGCTTCCTGCCTCAGGCAGACCTGATCCTGGTGATGGTGGATGGGGAGATCACTGAGACCGGCTCGTACTCGGAGCTGCTCAAACGCCAGGGGGCCTTCGCCGACTTCGTTAAAACCTTTGCTGGAAATGAGTGCAGGGAAGGTTCCACACACAGAGGTGAGTGTGGGACAATCCACAGAGAACTACTTCTAACTTCACTGAAACATGTTTTCACAGTTTGGCCTTCTGAGTTTGGCGTAACTGATGATGAAACATGCAGGAGTGTTAAAAACAGCATAACTGAATGGTTTTATGTTTTCCTCGCTCAGGCACAAGGAAATCTGTCCCTCACCTCAGCATGACCGACTTCCCCATTGACCTCCCTCAGGAGCAGCTCATCAGGTACAGCCCGCAGGGCCTCGAACAAATGACCTTCTGCTTCATCTGAGCAGACCTGCTCCAGCCCAGAGAACCCTCCTCATGAGAATCCAGTGCTGTGCAAAAGTCTTGAGTCTGTTTAACTGGCAGAAAATAGAATTTTCGCACTAACAAGGTGATTCACAGCAAAACATGAAGAAATTAGGGGTCAAGACTTTTGCACAGTGCTGTACATTCTTACTTTTAGCCTCATTTCTAGCCTTTAGCTCTGATTAGCCCCATTTAAGCCTCTTTTGTAACCTTTAGCTCTGTTTTATCCTCATGTTTAGATTTTAGCTTCCTTTTAGCCTCATTTTAGCCTCGTTTGTAGCATTTAGCTCCATTTTAGCCTTATTTAATCCTTGTTTTTAGCCTTTACTTCCGTTGTATCCTCCGTTAAGCCCCATTTTACCCTCATTTTAGCCTTTTGTAGCCTTTAGCGCCGTTTCAGCTTATTTTAGCCTAATTTCTAGCTTTTTGCTCCATTTTAGCCTAATTTTGCCCTTGCTTTTAGCCTTTAGCTCAGTTTCAGCTTCATTTTAGCCTCAGTTCACTTTTGTTGTTTGAGCTCTGTTTCTAGAAGGCGGGCGTTAAGTGGACTAGCCAATAGTGTGACTTGGTTGAGGAAAAAAAATGAGGCAGAGCAGAGAACTGCAATAGATACATTGAATGTAGTTTATATAGATGATACTCCGATCTCTCTGCTTTGGCCGATCGTCAGTACATAGATCATCTTCACGATCTCATATCGTCATATCGCCCACCCCTAGTCTGGCTGAAGATGAAGGTCACCCTCGGTTCCTCCTGCTGTTTCTCCTGCAGTGCAGACGTGAGCAGCTCCTGCATTCAGACCACGAAGATCTTCTCAGACCCCCAGCAGGACCTGGAACCAGAGGAATCGCAGGAACCAGAGGAATCGCAGGAACCAGAGGAACCACAGCAACTGGCCCAACTGGGCAAACTGACCACGGCCGACAGAGCCCTGACGGGCAGAGTGAGAACCATACACACCCACGCCCACATACATACTGTATATACCCACACACACACACACACACACACACACACACACACAGATAGATAGATAGATAGATAGATAGATAGATATGTATATATGTATATAAATAATCGTGATATGAACCGAATCGTGGATCAAAAAACGTGATACAAACCAAATCGTGGGTTTAGTGTGTCGTTACAGCCCTAAAACATACACATATATACACACACACATACATACTCACACACCACAGCGGTTATGGTGCAATGGAGGTTTACAGTGAGGCCCTTTAAATCTGAGGCGCCTTACCACCTCAGGCTCTAATTTTACTCATGATTACAGAGTTCTAGACGTGTTGTATTGTTCCTTCACACCACACTCTGAATCTCCTGCCCCCGCGGGCGACGTGTCCCGTAGGTGAAGCTGAAGATGTATGTGGAGTATTTCCGGACCATTGGCCCAGTCCTCATCGTCCCCATCGTCTTCCTCTACGCCTTCCAGCAGGGGGCGTCTCTGGGCTGCAGCTGCTGGCTGCGGCTGTGGGCCGACGACCCTGTCCTTAACGGCACTCAGACCGACGCCGGCGTCAAACTTGCCGTGTTCGGGGCTCTCGGTCTCGCACAAGGTCAGTACCGTCCTGGTTTTAATTGGAGGCAACACGATAGCGATACTGATACCGCAACTCAGAATACCGGCCAGAACCAGTTCCAATCTGATACTGAGACTGAGACAGCACCCTGAATGTACTGACATTGATACCAACCTGATCCTGCCTTCCGCCATCTCGTCAACGTGTAATCTGTTAAAACAGTCTGAAACATCTCCCTGCTTCCTCTAGGGGGTGCTGTGTAAGTTATAAACTGCAGTTTCTACACACATACAGTCCCAGTGTGTCCATTCTGGAGTTCTGCACACATGTCTGAGTCTCCAGTGTCTCTGTGTTGGACGTGTTCTACACTGTTTGTGCAGGAGTCTGTATTTTTGCGCACTATGTAGGGAGCAGGGAGCTGTTTGGGACGCAGCCCTGCTGCTCGTCTGTGTTACTCGTGTCCTCATCTGTGTGTCTCTTTACGGAGCGTCACTCAGAGTTTAGTTCAGAGTTTACGGGATTGTTACATTGAATTTGGTACCGGTGTTCAGGATCTTCTACAGGCCACTCCTTTAGTGGCCCTTTAAGATAAAAGATATTTGTGTAATGCCCCTCACCCATTCTGAGATGCCTTGCCCTAAAATAACAGTTGGGCAAAAAAGTGACAGTTTCTTCTTTTATTATCATTACAGTTGAGACATGAGTGTGGTTTCTAGAGAACATTGCTCTCCAGTCTCTGTTAAAGAGACAAAATGATGAGAACTGAGTTATCTTTGCTTTTTTCGACAGTCTGTTAGTGTAAACGGAGATGTAAGAAACAGCTTATTTAGAATTCTGTTTCTGTGATGGACAAAATGTTCATGTAAAATAAAAAACTGTAATGAAGGCAGTTTAAAATAAATTTTAAATAAAGAGGACAAAGACAGAAGGACGTGTGAGATGTGGTCTCTGATAGACTGCCGCTGTGATCTCAGACTCATTATTGCAACCATCCCTTCAGGAATTGCGATTTTCGGCACCACGGTGGCCATCTCACTGGGGGGGGTCATTGCATCCCGTCACCTCCACCTGGACCTTCTGAACAACGTTCTGCACTCACCCATGACCTTCTTCGAGAGCACGCCCAGTGGGAACCTGCTGAACCGGTTCTCCAAAGAGATTGACGCCATCGACTGCATGATCCCTGACGGCTTTAAGATGATGCTGGGCTACGTCTTCAAGCTGCTGGAGGTCTGCGTCATCGTGCTGATGGCCACGCCCTTCGCTGGACTGGTCCTTCTCCCGCTGACCCTCTTCTACGCCTTCATCCAGGTGCGCATAAGAATCAGAATGAAGGACCTACAGTCCTGTCCCCAACTGGAGTTTAAAAAGGAGCTGATTAGCTGTTGCTTCTTGAAAAAGGTTCTGGTGTTCTGGAGGTGGGTGAAGGATCCTGCTGGCAGTGTGTTACTGAGAGGTCTGAGATGTTCTGCAGGAGAGTCCTGGTTCTAGTTCAGTCAGTCTCTAAAATCAGATGCTCTAAAATTGCCACATATTTCAGAATCGAGCCTCCTGGTGGTCCATGGTGCAGCAGCTCGTTTCTCAGTCTGGCTCGAGGCTTGAGGTTCTTTCAGAATCAGAACCAGCTGCTGGACTGCAAACATTCATGTCCAGCTTTTAAAAATGATTCTGGAATTTAGCCAGTGATGAGTGAAAGACCCTTGTGTGTGTTTGCTCTACGGTTCTCCAGGCTTGTTTTGGCGGTTCTAAATGCTTTGTGATTGGTCAGATCTTACGCTCCTGTTAGCAGGTGATTCTGGAAAGCTGCCCAGTCGGGAATTTACACCACCTGCAGAGGAACTGGGCTCCAAACTTCTCAGGGTTTGTGTTTAGCAGAAAAGCCTCCTGGATAGACACTGCTGTTTTCCTGACCTCGAGAAGCCCACAGCTCCCCTTAGTGGACTAGTATGTGCAGCCCCTACCGTACACAGCTTATTCTGGCAGGCTATTCATGGAAGTAGATAAAATTAAGGTGCTCATCGAGTTGACAGATTACAGGTTGGCTGATGTTTGCCTGTGCAAATGTAACTTTTCACTAAATTGTTTTCACTAAATAATCACGTTATATAAAGTATATTAATTAATTGCTAAAAAAAAATAACAATGCACAGTAATCTCTGAATCTCTGTCCTCCCAACCTCACTATCATCTGTCTCTCCCTCCCTCTCCATCACTTTATCATCTTTCTCTCTCTGTATTTCTCTCTCACTTTATCATCTTTCTCTCTCTGTATTTCTCTCTCACTTTATCATCTTTCTCTCTCTCTCTCATCAACTCTTCCTCTCTTCCCGTAGAGTTTCTATGTGGCCACTTCCTGCCAGCTCCGGCGTCTGGAGGCGGTGAGTCGCTCGCCCATTTACACTCACTTTAACGAGACGGTTCAGGGGGCCAGCGTGGTCCGGGCGTTCGGAGAGCAGCCGCGGTTCATCCTGCAGGCCAACAGCAGAGTGGACCAGAACCAGACCTCCTACTTCCCCAGATTCGTGGCCACCAGGTCAGAGCGGTCACCTGACCGCAGAACCTTCTGTAGATCCCAGAGCAGAGTTCTCCAGCTTCAGACCAGCCGGAGACTGTTTACCACATTTACCAGAACGTTTAACCTCACTGTTCTGGAAAAGTTTATATTCTGGACAGTTCTGTTTGGAAAGGTTTATATTCTGGACGTTTATATATCGGTGTATGTTTGGTGCGTGTTTGTGTGTGTGGTGTGGTGTGTCTGTGTGTGTGGTTGCGGTGTGTGGTGTGTGTGCAGGTGGCTGGCGGTGAATCTGGAGTTTGTGGGGAACCTGCTGGTTCTGGCCGCAGCGCTGCTGTCGGTGAGGGGCAGAGAGACTCTGAGCGCCGGGATCGTGGGTCTGGCCGTGTCACATTCACTCCAGGTACCGAACACCCAGCACCTGAACCTCCGGAGCACGGCCGAGTGATGAACAGAGTCTGAGTTTTAATCCGTCTTTCTAGAGATTCTGATAGATTCTCTTTCACAGTTTGTTTTACGTACAGAGTTGTTTGAAGGCGCTGAATCTGATGAGACAGTCCGATATGAATCTCTGGAACAAATGAAGATACATTTTACACATTAACATGCATTATAACATCACATCTAATTCATATACCGTTATTATAATATTCATCATCTTCCTGGCCTCCTTCCACTTTCGGCTCCTGATCAGGGTTCCCCACAGCGGCTCGAACCTTCTCCATCTGTTCTGCTCTTATAACACTGATGGCAGGTTACTGAGAATATTAAGAGCGACTCTGTCTTCACGCTGCAGGTGACAGGAATTCTGAGCTGGATCGTTCGAGCCTGGACGGATGTGGAGAACAACATTGTTTCGGTGGAGAGGGTGAAGGAGTACGCAGAAACCCAGAAAGAGGTACAGCAGCATCTCCAGACCCTTCATTTCACACGTTCTCCACTCGGTTCTTCCAGCATCAGAACACCACCACCCAAAACCAGCTCTGGGGTCTCTCGGTCTGACGTGAGCATCTCTCTTGGTTTCTCAAAGGCTTCCTGGACTACAGAGGACCGGCCTCTCCCGGCAGCTTGGCCTCGGACCGGAACCATCCAGCTCCAGCAGTACGGGCTGCGGTACCGCAGGGGCCTAGACTGGGCCTTAAAGGACATCACTCTGAGGATACAGGAGAGAGAGAAGGTCTACAACAGTCATGGAACTGTCTCATCTGTGGCCTTTCTTTTGAATAATAATTAGATCTAATGAATTATTAATTATATTAAACATGATTACTATGACTGTTTATGAATTTTATTATGACTGAAGTGTAACATCAGTACACAGGATATGACAATTTTTTTTTTTTTTTTTTTTTTTTACTGACCCCAGGTCGGGATCGTGGGCAGAACCGGCGCGGGGAAGTCGTCTCTCGCTCTGGGAATCTTCCGGATCCTGGAAGCGGCGAAAGGACAGATTTACATCGACAGCGTTGACATCGCCGAGCTCGGGCTGCAGGACCTCAGATCCCGAATCACCATCATCCCGCAGGTCCAGCACTTTCATTCAGTACAGGCTGACCTCCACAGACCACCAGCTGCATGAAAACACTTTATTCAGCATCCGCTGTGAATTATTCAGCATCCGCTGTGAATTATTCAGCATCCGCTGTGAATTATTCAGCATCCGCTGTGAATTATTCAGCATCCGCTGTGAATTATTCAGCATCCGCTGTGAATTATTCAGCATCCGCTGTGAATTATTCAGCATCCGCTGTGAATTATTCAGCATCCG
>JBBPCY010073920.1:0-10007 GCA_037974405.1 Brachyalestes nurse | reverse complement strand
TAGCTTTACAGGTTTAAGAAACAGATGTGGAATACTTGAGCACTGATGTACGTCGCTCTGGATAAGAGCATCAGCTAAATGCCGTAAATGTAAATGTTATTACAGTTCAAATGGGCCATTTTTGGGACATCTGACCATCTTGAGAAAAACCTCACTAGTGGCCCCTTGTCAATTTGAGTTGAAGAATGTTATCCAGAATTACAATGGACCTAATGACCTTGTCAACTACAAGCTTCTTTTAAGGCCAGTACAACACAGCCCAGTTGCTGGAGGCTTTTTACCCCTCTAGCCAGGCCTTGGCACTGGGCATGGTGACCTAAGGCTCTGCTCCATAGCTCCTGATTGTATTGCTTACATTTTTCCATAAAGATTATACAAGCTGTGTGTATAGAATGAAATGCCTGTGTCACCAATGACTGCACCTGAAAGTCATAATGATTCACTAGAAAGATTTTTCTGGATACACTTGGACACAGTGTAGTCATGTGAGACAATAAACAGTAAGTGGGCATTTTGACAAAAAAAAACATTAATTTATTATTAAAATGACATAAATAAAACTCACAATGAGTCAAACAAATACAAATAGGTATGTACATGGCACTTCAGTGTGGGACAACTTTCCATTTCACACCATATAAACAGTCAAGGATACAAGGCACTTGTCTTTTCTTTTTTTAAAGCACACATAAGGTTCTGTAGATTTTACAGTTATATTTCATATGACTAACAATGAGAATGAATGTTAATTTAAATTTATTTACACACATTTACATTTATTTAGTCAATAACAATTTTTGGTCTTTTTCATCTCTTAGTTAACTTAGAAGCTCCACTATTGGCCCCACAAGACATTTTGGTGCCTGACAGTAAAAGTAAGTGATTGTCTCTGTATCAGGTATTCGCTCAATCTCTCTGACATGATCAGGCATCATTTCCCAGAGCCTAGCTAAGTCTTTGCTCAGGCTCTCTGGTAGTCTTTTTCCTTGAAAGAGCAGGAATCTCCTCTGCAGTCCTACAATGCTGGCCTCAAGCAGCAGACCAAACAGTTTAAGTGAATCTTAATCTCAGGTCATGCTCCTAAGGCACCACCACCATCTCTGGGATCTGAGTAACAGCAGGAGGAAGTCTTTTGATCAGGGGTGAGAAACGTCTGGTGTTCAGTAGCTCTGTGCCACGGGCGTCCAGGAAGCTGTGAGCCGGGCGATCGAGCTCTCGAACTGGGCATCGCCTACACCCACCTCACTCAGGCCTGGATCATACATGGACGACGGAGAAGAGACGGGAAGAGAGGAGGTCAGGCCGGAGTAGGACACCGAGGAACCTCGCAGGAACTGTGAGGTCAGCCCCCCGGCGATGGAGCCTGAGGCTGACCCGGAGGGGGTGAGGGTCGTTCCCGCAACAGACCAAAGGCTTGGGTACTGGCTGTGGGCAAGAAGTTAAAGGTCAGTGAGTGGTTCTAAAAGTAAACTGGACTTCACAATAACTGTAACCAAGAAAATTTAACATTCAGAAACAAATTGGCTTAAAAGTGTGTGTAGACTGACCTGCTATTGGAGGTGGTGTTGGTGGTGTGAGCAAGGGTGCCCATTCCACTGGAGTTGGGGATTTGAAGGGCTGACCAGCTATCGTGGGTAGGGATAGTTCCTGATGAATTGTCCATGTAATTGTCTAAATAAGAAACAAAAGCAACAATGTTAGTATCATATTAGCTAATTGTAAATTTGGAAGCATCATAATGTATTCTGTTTATCACTAGCATATTCCTAACATGAGGATATTAAATGCTTTCATTTTAGTAAGGCATAAAGTGGTAGCATTTTAGTGAGCTAAAGAAATAGTGTGTTTTCTCACTGGTAGTAGTGCTGCGGTGAGGGTAATGGCTGGGGTAGGGACTCGCTCGGTGGCCCCGGAGACTGGAGTAGCGTTCGCAGTACGAGCTGGAGGAATGAGCCGGAGCCCCGGTGAACTGTGGCGGGCTGCTGCTGGGGCAGATGGGGCCGTTATTGGGCAGGAACCATCCACCGACTGCTGGGACAGAGGGAGAACCATGAGGAACCGTTTTACTGAATATCAGCAGTGATGCATTTAAATGACTTGATGTACATGTGCTTCATTTACACATGAACAGAATATATTACATTAACAATGATCGATTAAAGTAAGCAAAACAAAAGACAGGATATTGGTATTTAATTCATGTAAAAATAAAATATGTATTTGAAGCCAATCAATTCAGTACACTCAGTGCGTCATCAAAATCATTTGAAAGTTTTTATCCTCATGTTTAAAAAGTAAACTACAGTAATTCTGTAGCAGACTAGACTGATGTGCATGTGAAGTGACTTACGCTGTGAGTATCCAGACTGCTGATTGTCGCTGCTGTGATCTTGAGCTTCCTTGTGGTCACTCCTGAGAAACAAAAATACCATCAGAAAATTCTTTAGAAACAATGTTATGTCTTATTCAGTCAATAAAACAATACCAGAAAAGGCTAGAATTTAACAAGTATGTTCATTTATGTAACTAATTTTTTTTCCTCTTACCGCTCTTTAGCATCCAGGAAGGCCTTTGCGAAGGGGTTGTGCTTAATTTTCAGGGCTGTGATCTAAAGAAAGAAACATTGTTATTTGAGGGGAAAAAAGCTAATGTGAGGACTTTTTATAGACATTTCACTTTCTAGAGTTTCAAGTCAAACTGCCTATTGATCCTCACCTCTTCATTTTGGTAGGCCGTGACTGCAATGAACTGAGTCTCGGGGAAGGACTGGCTGCTGATCATTTTCTGAATGCCGCCAACCTTCACGATGTGGATCCTGGGCTCATACTTGTGCAAGGAGTTTAACATAATCTGCAGAAAGACAAAAAAGAAAGTGTTTTGGTGAAAAAAGTAATTCACAAAAAATTGTATAAGTTATTTTTAGCCAAATCCCCAACCCCCCCAAAAAAGTTTTTTTTATTTATATAATTCCAATGCAGGAACTGTTTTAAGTTTTAAAAACAGACTTTTTTTAGTGCAAACATAAAAAACCCTTACCTGTCCTCCCCCGTTGAGTTTATTAGACAGTTTGACTTTGCTGAAGGAGACGGGCGCCTTCATCCAGTGGGCTCCGAAGTTGGGGGAGTCTGGGTGAATGTAGACACAGCTGGGGCTCTGCGGCTCTGGCTTACCACCCGGGACCCACTCTCCGTTCACGTACTTCCAGCGGTTATTATCTGCGGCCACAAAGTCCAGGAGCACAGAGTACATGGCATTCGGGTCCAGGCCACTAACACTGGCCCTCAGCACTGGAAACATCCGCCTGGAATGAAAATATTACATTTTACATCATGTCGTCTGTCTATATACTTAAATATGGTTGGGATGACAATAAAAGTTCGCTTTGAGGTGTTTTTTTCCCACATATTCACACAATATACAGAAGACTACAGTCAGTCAAGCCGAAGTCCCATTTTTGCTAGGTGGAACTGAAAATTCATGCGAGAATCTGGTGAGAATAGAGGTTTACTCCAGTTTTCTCAGTTAGACTAGGTTATATGGACCTTACTGCACTAACTCACACATGTTCAGCAGCCACACTCGCTCCAGCTAGCTCTGCTAGCGAAATTAACTAAAACAAGGCCATGGAGGGCTTTTTTGATGCCCTGAACACAATTTTTAAAACCAACTGAAGCCTCTGCATACCTCCCAGTCTTGGTGACGATCATCTCGTTGGTGAGCTCTTTGAATTTGCTCCAGAGCTCCGAGTCCTCCAGGGACAGTTTGATGTCTCTCTCCGAGGCGTCCCCCTTCTCGCTGCCCTTCTGGAACTCGCTCTCCACGGCGCTCAGCAGGTGGTCCAGGCGCTCGTCGGGGCTGGAGGAGGAGCTCATACTTCCAACGGGGGTCTGGAGACTAAAATCCGACAGGTAAAGTGCTGGTGTACAGCTGAAACAGCTCCTGAGACTTGCTGAGCTCTGCTCCGTTCAGGCCCTGAAGGCCCTCTTAAACCCAGGAGCCGCTAATGGGGCGGGGCCAACAGCCAGAGACCACGCCCACACCGCTAACAACAGCAGCTACACAACGAAACACAAAGTAGCTTAGCAGAAAGCAGCTTAGCACAAAAAAACCCCAGCTAAGCACTCATTCAAATCTGGCCATTTAATAATAATAATAATAATAATAATAATAATACTAATAATAATGATTATTATAGGGATAATAATAATAAAACAACAATAATAATTATATTATAATATTATATTAATAACAACAACAATAATAATTAAAATGATTAATAATAAATCAACAATAACAACCATAATAATAATAGTAACAATTTTCATTTATAAACCGCCTTTCTGAAACTCAGGGTCGCATTATAAAATAGTTCAGACATGAAACAAGAAACAAAGAAGCAGTTTAAACGGAATACAGTAAGATCTGTGACAGTGAAGTCTGTGGAGAAGTTGGGGGAGATGTTCAGACTTCTTAGTGAGTACATGAGCAGCAGAGACTGAAGTCTAGCGATTTCAACACAGCATGTACATTTTTGTATTTATATTATTTGTATTTAAATGTTTAAATATATTTAGACAATTACAAAAGAAAATGTGTTTTGTCAAAGCTTAGGCAAAACCTTGTTGTCATTTTTATTTATATTTTGGTATTTATTCATTTATTCATTTCTTTGTTGCATTAGTTGAAAATGTTACATCATGTGAACATTTAAAAGAGAATTTTATTCTCCTAAAAAGTCATCTTTTTGGAGATACAAAATGACAGTATTCATTTTGTAGAACTGTATTTATATGTTTTATATATTACATTTATATTAAAAATGTTTTAGTCCAATTTTATTTATACAGCACATTATCATTCATAAAAGGTCATTTTTGTGGAATAGAATTAAAACGAAATAAAAAAAGAATAAAACATTGGAAGAAATTAAGAGAAATAAAAGCATACATAGAATATCTATAAAAGAAAACTGAAAGTGCAGTTATTTAAAAGGTGGAGGAGAATAGTGCCGTTTTAGTAGCTTTATAAAGCTACAGTTGGTGTAAGATTGGAGAAAAATCTTTTATTTGCCTTTCTATGGAGGAAAAACATAACATTCACATGATCGTGAATAGTACATGGATAGTGGAATGAAAGGGGTATTCTATACAGTACGGCCGATCTCTCTTACAAACAAAAGACGACACAGAGATGTCTGCCACGCTGTCTTTGAACTCGGTTGTATATTTGAGAATAACGTAGATCTTTTGTCGAGCCAAATACACACGTAAGAAGTGGAGTGTTTGCTGAGGAGGAAGCTCAGCGACCTTAATGGGACCTCCTGCAGGGTGATATTACATCACACCCGTTTTCAGGCAGACCTCGCTTCCTGCGCTACGATTGGTTAAGAGATACAGCTCATAGTCAGCCAGCCAATCCGAGCGCAGGAAGAGGGCACCCACTGGCCAATGACAGGCCGAGTTTGCCTGAATACCGGTGGGGAAAACATGCAGGTCCGCATGCTGCTTTGCCAGCAACGTCAGAATTGCTTGTTAGTATCTAAGAGTGGTTCTCAAGACCTGATATCAGTGGTATAATTTAATGCTAAAAGCATTAGTTACATTTGAAAGTGACTCTGAGTAAAAAGCAGCAATAATATGAGAATTAGTGTGTAATAAACATAGCTAGAGTTTCACAGTTTTATAGTCTGATGAAGCACAGGAACATGTGTATATTCTGTTTTATCTTTGTACTATTTCGAGTTTAAAAAACAAGGAACTTGGGTGACATTTGACCGTGAATGAATGAAGACATAGGCCAACTCTGTGGCCTGTATAAATCTCTGTATTACAATTCTCTCTCTCTCTCTCTCTCTCTCTCTCTCTCTCGCTGTGTCTATCTCTGTCTTTCTCTTTCTTTCTCTCTAACTTTGTTTTCTCTCTGTCTGTCTCGCTCTCTGTTTTCTCTCCCTCTCTCTGTACTCTCTCTTTGTTCTCTCTGTTTTCTCTCTCTTTCTGTTCTCTCTGCATCTCTGTCTGTTTTCTCTCTTCTCTCTTGCTGTATCTCTGTCTCTCTGTTTTCTCTCTGTCTCTGCTCTCTCTCTCTCTCTCTGTATCTCTCTCTCCCTGTTCTCCTCTCTGTTCTCGCTTTCTCTGTTCTCTGTATGTCTGTCTCTCTGTTTTCTCTCTCTCTGTATCTCTGTCTCTCTCTGTTTTCTCTCTCTCTCTCTCTCTCTGAAGTGGAAAGGTCTGAGAGGGCCTCTGTGGAGTGTGACTGCTTTACTACGTCACTTCCTACTGCTCTCCCCAGAGGCCGTAAATGCAAAGTGCTCCCTCACACCTTTCCATCCCACAGATCCAGCTGACTGATTCCATCTTTTGTCGTACGTGTTTACAAAGCTCTGGTTAGCTTCACACCAGTCGTGTCCGAAATGCTCACCTGTAGCCCTTCTTCAAGCTTCACGCTCCATTCCCCAGGAAATGACCCAAACTACCCAGAAACTACTTGCTGTACATAAAAATAAAAGAAGATCTGTGATCGCCGTGACTGTAATGTTCAGGACATTTTGCAGGTTTCATTCAGTGTTTGCGTTTGTGCTATTATAATAAGAATAAAGATGAAAGATTATACTCATTACACCTCAGGAATGTGTACATAAATCAGTATTGGTGTAAGGTTTTAAACCTTAACTTTAACTCCTTAAACCCGTAGATTAACCCCTCAAACCTGAACTTTAACCACTTAGACTCCAGGTTTAACCCCTCATATCTGTATGTGAGAACACTTCGATTTACTCGCTCTAATAACTTCATAATGTAAACACTGGTATCACTAGAGATACTTTTATACACTTTAAAAGGCATTTATATACTTCCAAAAGAAAGTAATGCTACAGAATAACTGCCCTTGGTTCCCTAAAGAATTATTTGATGGATGGTTCTGTTTCATTTTTGTAAATAAGATTGTGATTGTGAAGGTTTAAGAACGTAAACATCCTAAACCACTTAAAAGGAAAACAGTACAGCAAAGCCAAGATTGAACAATCTTAAGAGTGTAATTACTCAATAAGACATTGTAATAACGAATCAATAATAAGATGTATAATCATATGTAAGAAATGAAGAGAGGTTAGTAAAACATAAATCATCATGAATATATGGCACAAAAAGTCCTGAAATGGACTGATTGTGAAATATTTGTAGTATCCATTCTCTTCAAATTACTTTCTGAAATGTCCCTCGTGTGTCTGGTTGTTTACTTTTGTTCAAAAATCTCGGATGTGTTTTGCCGTACGTTGTGTGTGGTTGCTGGGTGTCCTGTGCTGGGTCTGACTGTGTGGAGGAGACAGTGCTCAGGCCTCGGTGACGCTGGGGTTAAAGAAATGCTGCTTCAGCCTGGCATCAGCACACTCTCACCCAGGTGAGAAATATTACAGAGGTCTGGTGCTCCACAAAGGAACAGTTATAAGGGACGATGCATATTTTCCACAGTGCTCTCCTCTCCTCTCCGGCCTAAATAAGTAAACAGGACAGGAGGATGAGTCAGTCCTGGGAAGAGGACACACACACACACACCCTAAGCTAAAGTATCTTTAATCAAAAAAAAGAGTAATTGTCAGTATCCTCCAGAAAATGGTTTAACTCATAATATCTACTTTTTTAAGATTTTACCACTTTTGTAATGATAATAGGATCGTTTTACCATAAAAGAAGACTGGACCTTTAGTCTTTTATTTCTTCTGTTTGTGTTTTCTCTCTCTGGTGAACTGTTAAATCTTTATTTCAGCCACATTGAGCAATAACTGTGGTAAAATAACTCGAAATAGGTCTAAACAGGTTCTCGACGCTCCTGTCAGTTTCCAAAGAGCCTTCTGATTCTCTAAAGAACCACTTTTGTAAATGTCATCTGTGACGAACACTGTGAGAGTAGAACCTCCACGTAAAGCAAATGCCCTTCGACAGTCTTTTCCAGTTAAAGGGTAGGAAAAGGAAAGTCAGAAATGATTTATGAACTTTTGTTTTTAAAATTGTGGAGAAATCCTTTAGCGTAGCTCTGTTATCAGTGAGCTCCTGATCTGGAGCCCTTCTCTCTCGCATTAGCATCCCAAAGCTCTCAGCTCTATAGGCCCAGGGAGTGGGGGGCAGCAATTACTTGCCCTGCTAATTCTTTTTATCCCTTTCAAAGGCCAGGGTGATTAGGAGAGGAAAGTTTAGATTTCCTGAACTTGAAGTGGAAACGCAACAGTGACAGACGCAAAACTGAGCCCAATCCACATCTGCTGAGGGAGCAGGGGGAGGCTGTTTGTGTAGAAAGAAGAAGAGCAATGACTAAGTCTGCTATCACACCACAAACACACACACACACATACACACACACACACTCTCGCGCACACTGTGCTCTACTACTCTTAACCTGCCTTAGAGCAACACCTTTCCTGTCACAGTTATAAAGACACATTAAAATACAATAGGACCCACTTTTCAGACCACCTGAAATGGTTTCAGACTGCAATAAACAGGCCACGCAAATAAAGAGGAAACAACACAGAAAAAAAACGTCTGGCAGCAAATAATGCTGCAGAAATATATATATATATGTACACACACACACACACACACACACACAGTTTATGTTTATGATTTACCTAATTTAAATTATGAATAGATGATATAAACAGTAAAAAATCACAGTATATTGCCATACATTAAAAAGGATCACAGGAGTTTTTTTCTTTACCTGTAAAGTTCTTTATGCAATAAAATGTCCCTAATAACCCCCTGTAATAATGTCTGCACCCAGTTAAGTCTTCATACTAGAAACATTCTTCTGAAGTTCAGATCTGGTTGTGCTGATTCCCTGGATTTGAATGCTCCTAGAACATTCCACATGTCCAGTTTTCTTAATGTGACCCCCATTAAATATTAAAAGTACGTTCACAGAGCGTCTCACACACACTGAGTAATGCTCCGAAAATATTAATGTTAGAACGTGAGCTAGAGAGCTGTTCCCTGTTAAATTCAGTCTTTTGGTCATGTGACAGTTGGTCGCTATTGATGATTTAAAAAACAATAAGAACTGAATACTGACTGGGAGTATGAAAATGTTTTTGAAAGTACCTCTCTCTGACAGATCAAGGTCCTTCAAGCATTAAAAACATTTACTCAGTGATGTTAGACTGACAGTCAGAAATGCTTCGTGTGTGATACTCATGAATTACATTGAATGAAATTTTGTCTGCGTTTGTTGGCATGGCCACGGCTCCGCCAATCTCACTCTTACGCTAAAGGTGCCAGTCCAGCCTGGGTCAGACCGGGCCGGGAGATTTACGGCCTGTTCCAAGGTCGGGTTGCCGAGCAACAAGAGGGCGGCGATAACAACGATTATTATAAATAAGAAGCTGAATGGGACAGGGTATAAATACATGACCATGATATAAACAAAAATAAATATAGAGCAGCTCTCCAGTCTGTCCGGGGTGACCCAACGAAATCCTATTTTGGGTCTTCAAGTAGTTCCCCCCAGGATTAAAATTTTTTGACTCTGATAGGTACCAACACTTTCCCAAAAAGATCTGTTTTTTTTTTTTACCAACAACCGTTTAGCGCCCATCAGCACTACACAGTCAGTCCTAACATCTGTTTATGCCCTGATTATTCAAAATGCAGCTCATTCATTGTGAACCCTTTCAAACAGATTCTGAAAAACCTGCAGCATGATGTGTTTATTATAGCACTTACTCTGAAACTGGCATTCTATTGTACATATACAGTTCCCTTCAGTTTCTCAGGTTTTACTGAACTGAAATTTCCCCTAATTTTAAAATAAAAATATTGATCTTTAGAGCATAATTTTAAATGACAAAACATCAAAATGAGAGAACTGATGCAGAATTTACAGAACTTGAATAATTCAAAGAAAACAAATCTCTTAAACAAAATGGCAATAATTACCTTGACTTACTTCTAGTAGTGTTTTACCATCCAACTGGTCTCATTGTGAGAGGAGAGTGTTGATTACAGCAGTGTTTT
>JBBPCY010073919.1:0-10007 GCA_037974405.1 Brachyalestes nurse | reverse complement strand
GCATATCTTCTAAACATTTAGAGCTCAACATTTACAGCTCAAACATCCCACATTTAGAGTCTCCATTTGTAAACATTACCACTCAAAGACTTGAGACTTGACTTGGACTTGAGCACAAAGACTTAAAACGCAACTTAGACTTGGTAAAAATGATATGTGAACATCTCAGATGTACACACACACACACATAGATTTTGGGCACTGATTCCATTGTTGAGTTTACCAGAACATCCTTATTTATTGGAAAGCAAGGAGATATGACTGGACCTGAACTGAGGCTTCAACAAAGCAGAAAGGATGACAGCAATCATTGAGATAGTGGTATATTGTTCACATCCTCTCTCTGATATGGCTTGTCACACAATGTCAGCACTGGAGTCCAGTAACTGAATACACAGAGTCCTCTGTGATCCAGCTGAAAAAGCCGCAACAGGATCTGCCACTGATAAAACCTGTCCTGCCTGCCTGCTGATTCAATAGACTTTGTTAAGAACACAAAGGCCCCCCTGCTGCCACTCCAGGCTTATAATAAAGATGTCTGGGTTTGAGGAAATCAATTATTCCTCCGCTGTCTGGCATGCTACAGTGCGTGACAGTTACAGCGACCTTGCCATTAATGCAGAATTAATAAATTAAGAGTAATACACAGACTACCACAGACACGATTACCTAAAGCTGTAGTTTTGCCAGCGTCATTCTCAAATACAAACCGACCTTCTGCTGATTTCATGCATTAGACTTCCCAGTGGTTCAGCATTCAAAAATTCACATTTCCAATAGAAGACTTTGTGTTCTTTTGTATACAATAACATTACAAACTATAAACTATACTAAAGGTATTTTTGCACATTTTATTCAGTGTTTCAAGAGTTATGTAAACAGGGAGTCATCAGATGTAATTATTTGTTTACATCAAATGATTGGTTCACTTTCGAAATATTTAAATTTTTGGGGGAAATGGGTGGAGTTTTGCCAATTTTGTTGTCAAACTGCTATTAATGTGTTTGGAGAAGAACACTAATAGTACTGCCTTTGCTGGCCTGTGATGGGGAGAGGGAGGGCCACCATACCCACCCAGACAGAGCAAAACCATTTGGTGATTTTTTGGATGGATGATTGTGGCATCAACAGGGATCAAACTCATGATCTTCTGATTAAGACCTTTGCTTAGATACTTTAGGAGCCCCATTCTGAATTATTCCTGATGTTCTATGACTTTCCCAGTCATTTTAGAACCTTCTATAGTTCTGTTTGTCACTCTAGGCACATCTGGGATGTCATTTGAATTCAGAGCTTCCTAGTGTCCTTGTAAAGATTTGGAATGTGAAGTTGTACAGGACACACACATTAGACTCATTTTATACACCTATCTGCAAAACCTTTGAAAGGATTGGATATATGTACATTAGGCTTGGTGAGGGCAGGGCTGAGGTTTTTCAAAAGGTCATTTTTTAGGGGGAACTGTTGGAAATACTCATCTCTTCAGTGAATGAAAATACTCCTCTAGACAAAGTCATTTTGACATTGTGATTATTATAAAAACGCATATTCAAGCGAATCCACCCATCCCTTCAGGCGCTGTTTCACTCACTTACTTCAAAGAAATCAGGGTAAGCAGCAGCCAAAGCAAAATATAATTTGAAATATTAGGAAAAAAATAGTAGCAAAAACAGATGAGGTACATTTTCAGTGGTGAATAAGAGATTTCTTCAGTTTTCTGAGTTATTTGCTCTTAGTGATTCAGATCACGAGCCCCGAGACTCTCAGAGACTCTCAGGAAAACATACGCAGCATGCGAAGTGTGAGGAGAATTAACAGATACGAGATTGGGATTAGGAGTGGATTTTGGGGTTTTTTTTCAAACCAAATGACTCAGTGATACGTGATGGATTCGCCACAGATACAGAAAGTACTGCTATGATGTGGGTACCATGTTCTTGTTAATTTGACTTCATATTATATTTTATATTGTTCTTGTCTCCATGTGGCTGCGCAGCCGTAGCATAAAGCAATTTCCTCTGGGATCAATAATAATTTTCTCATTCTGATGTCTGTAGGTTGAAGCATTCCTGTGTGGCACTAGAGGAAAAAAAACCTTTTCATTCCTTGGGTTACTCCAAAAGCCAGTCAGTGCATAAACTCTGCGAATAAAAGCTTACACACACACACACACAGAGACACACACATATATATACAAATGTATACATACATATAGAATAGAGTTATAACACTAACCCCCCTCCATGATATTTAATAGACGCATGGTTGATTCCATGTACCCCAGATAAATTGATGAAAGGTATCCCATCAGAATGACTCTCTACTGTAATTTCTTCCGAATGAACTTGCTACAAAAAAGTTGGATCGTCTCTCGACTGAACACAACGGAGCTTTCCAAGCCTGTATCGAACCTTCTAATTATCAACTATATATCCAAGATTAAGCCTTACCGCAACCTGACCACAATCAGTTTTCAATTATATCTGGAAACAAAACAATGAATGAAAACAACTCATCAGGGCAGACACACACAGTCACACCGCATTTAGTTCACCTCTTGTGCCTATTCTTGGACTGTGGGAGAAAACTGGAGCACCCAGAGGAAACCCCAAGGCAGACTTGAGAACATGCAGCAAGTCAATCCAAAATCAGAGCTAAGCCTAAAGACCATGCACGTCTCCAGAAAGGTAAGGTGGTAATCTTGGATGCATATTTGTCCTATTTGTTGGTAGCGCTGCATATTTAATTTTGCATGCATATTTGTGGGTAGTGCTGTCGCCTCACAGCAAGAGGGTCCTGAGTTCGATTCCCAGCTAGGAGTTTGGACGTTCTCAAGTTTGTCGGGCGGTCTAGTTTTGTTTGTCGGGCGGTCTAGTTTTCTAACACAGATTCTAAATTAGATGTGCCGGTGGGCAGCTGGTGGGCTAGATCAGAAGGTTGTGGGTTTGAATCCCTGGACTGCCAGTGTCACCACTGAGGTTCCCTTGAGCAAGGTATCGCTCCCACACACTGCTCCTCAGGCGCCCCTCGTTGGTGGCAAAACCCTGTTTCACTTAATGAATGGGATAAATGCAGAGGAGGAATTTCACACTGAGTGCTGTGGGGTCACACGTGACTATAAGGGGCCATTTTACTTACTTTATCTCTGTGCAGGCAGTCAGGGCAAAGGACCTTTGGTCACCCCGGCCGGGAATTGAACTCACAACTTTCTTGCTATGAAGTGACAGCGCTTCCCGCCTCAAAAGGACAAAATATCAAAGCTTTCCGGTGACTTCCAAGATCTTCAGACTTAGCTGTGATATTGAACCACCTTGCTGCCGTACAAAAACGCCCACGTAAGCTTAAAACCAGTGGCTGTGTATGAGTGTAAAGTGTATGAGAGACAATATAGAAAACATCAGCCACAAAAGCCGCAGCTGCGAGATGAAGTGAATGTGAAGTGACTCAAAGCTGCTTGATGAGCTTTTGAATTTTTTTCACAACTGCATGTAATTTACTGACAGCGCTCGTCTACGGGTGATCTCATCTCTCGTTCTGCTCTCAGAACCTCACGCGCTTTGAAGGACTTCTGCAAATAGCAGCCGCTGCTTTGTTTGTTCACATATAGTCCTATAGGGAAAGAAGTAAAATATCTACATCTAAAACACATTTACAGCTGTCAGGAGTGCTTTATCACAGTCAGTTTTCTCTCCTTTCTTCTTATGATTTAACCCTCAGGGACCCAAAGCATTGGTTTTGTGAAACATTGTAATTTATTTGACTTTTAAATTGTTTTTAGGACAACACTTAACACAGCGTGTGATATAGCGACCAAACATAAATAGTTTGCTTGTTTAGGAAATGTTGCTATCCATTAATTTTATTTAATAAGTGGCTCCTTATAGGACAGCGTGAACACACCACACTTATTTAAGGGAACTTCAGTGATAACACTAGCAGTGTTGGGATTCGAACCCACAACCTTCTCATTGCAGGGGCAACGCCCTAACCATTAGGCCACCAGCTGATGACTATTAAATATTAGTGACACATAAAGATGCATATGTACAGTACTGTGCAATAGTCTTAGGCACCTATGGAAATTATTTGAATCTGTTTATATCAGCAGTGGGTTTCAAGTGAACATTAGAATAAACTCAAATGAACAAGAAAGCCATAAAAATGTATCAAGATTTCCTTTTTTTCTGAAAAGGAGTTGATATTTTATGAGCTGGTTAGAAGAACACAGGTTTGGTTTCAGATTTCTGCTCATTGCCTCCAGTCATTATGTGGATTTACAATATTCCATAAGCAGCACAACTAATTTAATCTAATGAAGTAATTAGATTAGATTAGATTGATTGTAGCTAAAATGAATATTGGACTTCCATGAGGAAAGAGTTCTGGAAATGGTTAGGAGAACACTTTGCCACACATAAAAGCACACTTTACTGTAATAATGTTAATTATATTTAATGTATTATTACTGTTTTAACACTAACTTCCAGTAGTAAACAGGCTTTAAGTATAATTTCCCCAAGACTCTTGCACTGTACTGTACTTTAACAGAAAATATTTTAAAGTCAATTTATAAAATGTGCATTTCCAGGCAACTATTTAGTCCCTCAAATCTAGCTGGATTTCATAAAAACACTTGATTGATTCCAGACAATGAGTTTGCATGATTTTTTAAAGTTACCTCGTTGCAGCCTGTGAGCAGTCCAAAGGAACTCTGACCTGACACATCTGAGGGGACGAGATTAGATAGAACCCAAGTCGCCATTATCATTATCAAAGGTTTTCATGAATCAGCTCTGTTATAGTGCATCTCTGAAGATCCAAATATATGGATATCTCATCCTCTGAGTGCATGTGCTTAGCCTCAGCAGTCTTTTTCTCTCTGTCATACACACATACACTCATTCACCCCCTTTCCCCCCGCGGCCAGGACACTGAAGAAGTGCTGTGTCTTCTTCCTTTACCAGCCATAGGCTCAGAATGCTGACTCACGATAAGACATCATCGCAGACGAGCAGAGTAATTGCTTTTAAATGCTCTTTTAAAACGGTCTTCAGATACTTTGGGAGGATGATCTACTGTGCTGGCCCTTTAACGTCTTTGTAACAATAGTGCCATTAGGCAATCACAAGCGCTGTTTACTGCTGGGACGGGGGTGGGCACCGTTAGGCATTTAGCCAGTGGTTTAATATCAATGCTTGGTGTTAAAGTCGGAGGCGATTAAGCTTTATGGCTCAGCTTAATCGTTCATTAAAGAATGTCTTAATTGGTCATTTCAGATCTGACTGGATGAAATCTGAAGAGCGAAGCCGCAGGGATCCTGACGGGGGAACTACTTGTTCATTTATCAGATGTAAACTCTATTTGTAGTTTACAGCGACAGACTGAAGCCCCTCTGTTTCTCTACACCATTGTTTTATTCCCTATTGCCCTTTATCAGACCCCCACTAGACCACCAGTGATCACGTGTTACTGGGGGTAGAGAAACACTTATGCACACGTATGTTACACCATGTCATCACAAATGTCCAGTCCCTGCTTAACCATGTACATTCCAGTAACCTAGCACACTTTTACACTGTATATACTCCTCACATTACACTCACCACTTCACTGCCACTACAGGCACCCTTATGTCCTGTCACTCCACTTGATAAGCCATCATTTACACTTAGTGTGGTTCTATGCTGCTGTCTCCTGTGCAAAAATAATGCAAATCATTCTAGAAGGTTTATGCAGCATCCAAACTATATTGTCACATACACTCATGTCAAAAATGGTCTATTTATTGTCTTGTCTGTTGTCTCTGTTGTAACTATATGTTGCATCATGTCCTATGGAGAAATATCACACTATGTACTTGTTCACAGCTACTGATAACAATAAAGTAACCTTGAACATAGGAAGGAGTCTTGACGTATGGAGTAAAAAGATGGAAAGAGATGTGACTGTGTATATGGATTCTGCTGCAGGGCGTAGTTGTTGCATGGTTGTGTCGTTGTGTGAGCCGCCTTATTGTTATTCATATCAGCCCTGGCGATGTGTGTGCAAAACAGGTATAGCCTAGTTGATTGCCTTGGCTTGCATCCACGAAATCTTGTAAACTGCATATTGAGTCTGTGTAAGACTTCAACACAATACTGGAGCACTAGGCCGGGTGGACCCCGACTGCCTTTGTGCATTTCGCAATTATATACTGTTAGGTATTTTTTTATATTATTGTCATTCCTTCAATAATTATGACATGATCATAATTCCTCCCACCTTCTGTACATGGGAAAAAATGAGAGTTCAAAACTTAATCAATTGTTTTTAAAAGTGCCAAATTAAATAAATATTGCTTTTGTTAATATAAGCCATTTTTTTCTTGGATTGTTTCATTTAATGTATCCATTCAAAGTCATTCTTCTGGGTAAGGCATGTTTTTGTTTAGTACATAACACGGATATCATTCAGTGTGCTTTACAGATCAAAAAAGAAAAGTTGAACAAGATAAAGTCTCTTATTAAAATAGGAAACATAATGACTTTCACCCTGTTTCAATTCTGATCGGGGCTTCACTTGCTGACCAGGTCCTGCTGATCCAACCTTATAGGCAGATATTCCTTAAACATCTTAGAGATACATTTAGGGGGGTTTTCCACTGACTGGTACCAGCTCGGTTCGGTTCGGTTCTACTCTGTTCAGTTTGGTTCCGGACCTACAGTTTTCCACTACAGTTAAAGTATTGCCTCCATCTAACTGGTTGCTATAGCGACCAAACATAACATTCTAGCACGAGCGGAGCGCTGCTGAGGTAAACAGCCCATCTAGCTCCCTTGCTTCGACCAATCACAGCCTTCCGTTCTGCCACAATTAATATGTTTCCCGATGCTAACACCAGAGATGTTTACAGGTCATTTTTATCAAGTCCAAGTCAAGTCACAAGTCTTTGTTGGTGCAACTTAAGTGCGACTCAAGTCCGAGTCTCAGACTCGAGTCCCCATCTCTGGCTAACACTCACTGTCAAAAAGCTGAGGCAGAGAAAGTCGTATCCTGAGGGACTTTAAAAATGCCGGGCAGCTCGTCTGGGTTCAGTCAACAACACTGACGTAACAATCAATAGTGACCACCAATCAGTAACCTCCAACATGTTCACGTTATCATTTTGTATCGGTTCAGCACGCTTGGAACCTTGGAACCTTAGTTTTTGTTAGAACTCCAGCAGCAGCATTTTGAATAAGCTGTAGCTTTCTAATGGTCTTTTGGGAAGGCCAATGAGAAAAACAGTCAACCCTGCAGGATGTAAAGACATGGATGACTTTCTCTAAATCTCCATTTGACACAAAACCTCAGACCTTAGCTGTGTTTTGAGATACTAGAATGCTGATTTAGTTATGGCTTTAATGTAATCACTGAATTTAAGATCTAAGGTTTTTGGCATGAGATTTATTGAACTAGATTCCAAATATGCACCAAGTTGCAATCTTTCTTCTTTCTTCCCAAACAGAACTGATCTGTCTTGTCTCCATATAAGTGAAGGAAACTTTGCTGCATCCATACATTTACTTTTTTGAGGCATAAACACTGAAGTGTAGCACTGAAGTAATTTGGTGAAAGAGCTGGATAGATCTAAATGTTATCTACCTGGTACTCTGAGAACTTGACTGAGAAGCAGCATGTATGGGTTGAACAAAAGGAGCCCAAGAATAGATCCTTGAAGAACTCCATAGGGTGTAGCAGTATTCTGTGATAATCACTACCTTTTAGGTACATCCTAAACCATCTGAGGACCGTTCCTGAGAGCCCAACCCATCGTTCTGATCTGGACAGCTGGACAGAGCTCTAGCAGTCATCTTACCCAAGTCTGCATTCAGACGGTAATTTCATACCTTTATCAGAACTACAATGCTGACAGCAGCTTGGCTGAAAGTCAAAGTAGACATTTAAAGTTAAACACTGATTCCAATGGACAAAAGGCAAACTCATCACATATCTTAGCCAAAAGGAACTCTGAAGGTAGCTGCGTAGGAGAATGTATTAGCCTATCTATGGTGACAAAAAGACCATGAGCGTTAATGTTCTTATTAATAGAGAAATTTGATTGTCTGGCCTTGTTTAACTAAGACCCGTAAATACAGAGACTTTCTTTGAAAATGTCAGTCAATCTGGAGCTCAGTTTATTATCACTTAACGCTCAGATTTTCTGCATCGTCTCTTCTGATTCACTACCACTGTGAGGTTTCTCCATGGTGCTTTCTGTTTCCATCACAGGTGCTACAATTTCAACTTTAGAGTTAAACTGATTAAGTCATCCACAGACTCCACTGTTACACTGAGTAACACAGACATGGCTTCCATTAAGACAGCACTGGTTCCCTCATTAATGTACCTCTGAGACTTTTAGATCTAGTTTAGTTGTTTGAAACAACAAACCCATCAAAGAGAGCACAGAAATGATCAGAGTTAAATGCTTAATAGTCACAGCAGGAAAAACTGAGAGCCTTCCTGATGACCATGATGACTCCATGTGGTGTGTCACATGTAGACGTTGAGTGTGGAAGTAGGATGTGATCAATAACTGGGATTTAATGACAAAACAATGAGAAACAGGAGACTAAACGAGAAATGAACAGAACACTGAACTAACACAGGCACTAACTAAAGCAAAAAGAGACTGGGTGGGCAAAATAGAGCAAACTACTGAAGAAAAGTATATCAGAGCAAGAATAACTGAGAAAACCATCAAGAACCAACCAAACTAGACTGAAGGCAGGGGCTATGTGTACTAAACTAAACAAACAAGAAACATCTGGGCAGGGGTGCAGACAAGAACAAGATACAGGTGAACAGGATAAAAAGGGGCGGGGCTAAGGCGAGGATCATGGATAAAACATGGATCAGGTAAGCAAAAGTAAATGGGGAATATAAACAAAAACACGGGAAGACGGAACATCACAAAAAGTCAAAAACAGAGAAAAGATGTTACAAAGCGAATCTGTTCGCATTTAAATGTGTCTTTAATGAAGCAGCTATACTTCCACCTCTCCTGCCAACTTAAGAAACACTTAAGAAGTTACAAATTGAGAACAGGTTCTGTTTCAAGGAGAACCGTTGTACTGCAGTTCTCCTAAAATCTAACTGGTGTGTAGAAATAAGATCATTAACTAAAAGGGAATTGTTAACAAGAATTTTGAAGATTGAACACTTCTGAGTTTAACATGCAGAAAGTACCTAAAATAATCTGGGATTCATTTTTGTTCCACCACTTTCTCCAGTATATCTCCCTGAAAGTTTCTTCTTGTTGTGAGTTAAGCTGTCGATACTGCAATATCGACCAAAAAATGACTTTATGTGGTAAGAATTAATTTAACTGATATTTTTTCACTCAAACAAATGCAATGAATCTGCTTTTACCGTGCACCTCGGTAGCTGGCTCATTAGTAGTCAGTGTGTGGTTTTGTAATAATGTTTAAAGTAATAATGTGCTCTGCAGCCCAGGATAGAGAGTAGAGACGCTTTTCGCTGGTCCTACTTTTCTGTCAGAACACGTCCTTCTCATTTAGAAACTGGACCAGAGGTCTCTCAGCTCCATTCACTGACTGAGCTTCTTTCTGCAGGACCACAGAGGATAACACATCCAGCACAGGGCCTTTAAATAGAGGCCTTGAGAAGTTTCAGTGTGGAAAAGACGTTAAAAAAACCTTCCACAATGTTTCCTTTTTACAGAAATAGTCAAACAAGTACATTTACACACGATCCCGTCCACATGGAAATGTAGACTCAAAGTGGGTTGCTATAGTTCTCAACTGGACTTAAGAGACTAATGGAGCTAACAGTGGAAGCCAATAGAAGTCACTGATTACACAGGTCAACAGGTCAAAATCATCAGAGATAAGTTTATGTGGGTTTGTAGTGTTTTTTGTGCTGATATCTGTGTTACGTTTTTCCTGAACGTACAGTTTTTGTGATGAAGCTGGTTATATATTGCATGATAGTTGGTATAATTATCATATAATAATCATATGCTG
>JBBPCY010073918.1:0-10008 GCA_037974405.1 Brachyalestes nurse | reverse complement strand
AATGAGAAATAAACTACAAACTATTTAGTTTAGCACTGATTTAGGTGACTTCTGAACTGCAGTGAATATCATTATTTCATGGCGGCTGGGGCGGTGGTCGTGGTGAGGTGTCACTGTTTTCAGAGAGGAGGCCCACATTGATGAAGTTTGGGAACCCATGACATAGAGAACAGGAATAACTATTTCTTTGCTTTTAAGTTTTAGTATTCTAATTTTGTTCTATTGCCTGTTATTACTCTTTATGATGTACTGTATGTGTGTTTAATGCTGGTGGTTTCTTAGGAAGGAGAAACATTTTATTCCTCTTTGACTGGTCAGCCACATCTGGACGATGTACTTTTGTTTGCAGTCCCTGTGTGTGCACCCTATACAGCTCTCTCAAACTACAAGTATGTTATCTGTGCTCTGTTCATCTTTAATAACATACTTGATACCTGTTTTAAAGCATTACTGCACATTTCTGTGAATTATAGTTGAGTGCATAGTCACATACTGTATAAATTATGTACTAATTATGATACTGAATATTATTACATGCCCCATTCTACTTTAGGTACAAAGTGAAACTGACTCCAGGGACACAGAAAAAGGGGAAAGGTAAATATTAGTTACTCTGTCTACTTTTAATTCATATGGGAAAATTAGTCCTCCAACCACTGAATATTTGAATCCTTCCAGCGGCCCGTACTGCTGTGTTAAGTTTCATGCGAACAAAGGAAGCTAGCACCAGAGAGAAAGACCTTTTCCGCAGCATTAAGGTATTTGCATCTAAAAATGTATATCTTATTTATCCAAATCCATTGAGTACAAACTAATGTCTTTGCTGCTAAATCTGAACTGTATCACTTTCATTGTCCTTTGTACATCATGTGTAGGACACAGATCTGTCAAGAAACATGCCTGGCAAAGTGAAAGTATCAGCCCCAAACCTGCTGGCAGCAAAGAAAAAACAAACTTGTAGTTAAGATGCTGATGACATGCTGCCGACTACCACTAAGGGACTAAGGGAATGATCAGGACAGTTTCAGATCCAAACTTTGTATAAAGTGATTAAATGTATCATCATCATCTGTGGAGAGGAAAAAAGATGGTGAATTGTAAATTATGATTTGCTAAAGAACATAATTACATTATTGTGGCTTTTGTGACATACTTACGTAGCCTGTTTTAAAAGATAAATGGCATGTACAGCAGCCAAAATCTCTTTTGTAAAAGAACGCTGATAATAGCTTTAAAAAATAGGACTAATATTTTAGGATGACTGCACATTTTACAGACCCTTTGCATGTTTTTCCAGATTCCACAATATTTATGGTCAAAATGATTTTTTTTCCCCACAAACATTTCAACCTAAATATTTACAAACAAATGACTAGATCACACTGTCTACTTGATAGCCAACAAACCGGATAATATTCCGTAGTCCCGTTCGAAATATTCTGTCAAAAAAAAAATCACATAACCCACACAAAAATAGCTGAAGTGCAGTGTATACCCTTAACTTTTTGTAATTAATCATAGTGTCTGTATACATTTGTCTGTATGATGTGTCAAAAACACCTTTTGATTTCCTTCAGCGGTATTTCACAGATAACAAGAGAAACAGATAGTTTCAAAATTAATCACATTAAGCACATTTTGTTGGGTGGAAAATAAATTAGAGGCCCCTCTAGTCACTTTGCATTTAAAGTTAGCCCTGAGTAATAGCTATAGAGCAGTGGTTTACAGCTGCAGTTTATATGTCCATATATTTACAAACCTGCCATTTTTAGCTATGGACTATATTGCAGTTGTGTGACTGGTAGGCAAGACTGTCAAAGCGTAAGACAAAGCAAGTTTATATAGTGACAAGCCACTTAAAAATGCCATGTCTAAGCTGTTGTCTTTTTAATAGCAATGAAAAGGCTTTTAAATAAAAATGATATTTGTTCATAATAATCAGCTATTTAACTACTAAGTGAGTTCCCTTTATTCTGCTAGTTATTTGGCAATGTGTGAATGCATTTAAACCATTTGATCATATTCTGCACTGATTACGTGCCGTTGTCAGGTTGGAACATTACACATTCTTGACGATTTTGCATTTTTTTTCCCTGAGGTCCACTTATGACACTGATTGACTACCCTGTATTGCACACCTTTCAAAAAGCAGTCAAGACTTAAAACACTCTTAAATGTGTGGGTTCTCCAAACATCATGATAACAGTAAATTCAAACAGCTGTTATGGACCATATATTGACATGGTAAACGGTTTTGAAACTTTAACAGTGTTTATCTACCACATCAACCATTTTGATTTCAAAATAAAGTAAAATTCGGTTTTACATGATTTGGGCCCTTTTACCATAGCAGGGTTTTTTTTTTTAAAGAGTAGAAGGGTCCTTTATCTTGCCCACATCATCTCAAATGAGCTATTGGGCCTTGGCAGTAAAACAAAGCTGGGCGTCATACACCAAGGTACACTATTGCTCTCAGTTCATTAAAGTGTGCAAGTGCACAGTTGGTTCTAGGAACCTCCAGTGTTGGTGATACCAATCCTCTGTTTGATGCTGTGCAGCAGATGCTTGGGCAAGCAGTCCCATATGCTCTCCAGCTGCTGTCTGTGCTGGACAACAATTTCTATACAAGACCTATGCAGGCACATAAACAGCAATTGGAACTCCAAAAGGCCATCTCATACAAGATTACTGTATTGTGTTATCAAAACACTTACTTAAGCAGTGATTTGGGTTGAACACTGAAGATCAATAATTCATTGCTGTGGGCCTGTCAAGAACACAAGCAAGACAAAGAAAATAACAGTCCTTTTTAAAGGTGAGTAACCTTTGACAGAAACTGATGTTCGGTTTTAAATACCAAGTGTCTGTGACATAGGATAAGACATGTGTTGTGTCCACTACTAAATGTAAATCAAGATTCTAGGTTTAGGCTCAACGATTCCATGGGAGACTCACGATTCAGGCAGAGCCATTTTAAGGCTCCCTAGAAATTCTCTGGTTCACTGCCAGAAAAGAAGCAGTAAAGGATAAATTGGTCTTCTTCATGGATTCATATAATACATTCCATAACATGGTGTGCCTACTGCGGTCTGAAATGAATCTATGAAGACAGACTTTTAACTGAATTGTTATAACAGACTGCATATTAACTTGCACCCTGAAAAAGCACATACTCTCACACTGTGACGCCATGTTGGCTCTGTGATTCTCCCCCCTTTGAGTTAGTAGTGGTTGAGCATGATAGATGTTTAGATGATCAAGTTATGTGCTTTAATTATTAATTTTAAAACTATTTTAAAGAAATAAACCAGACCATCTTTTTGTGTGCCATCTCAAGTTCTAACAGCTTTTTACTTGCTGTTTAAAGACAATTCTCGTATTTCATTGTTTACTTACATTTTGATTTTTTTTTAGTATTTATTCAAAATATGTAATTTCAATACAAGCTGCATTTTAGGTTGTTTGGGAGCCAGACTGGACTCACCGCTCTCTGGTGTGAGAGAAGGTTATTGGCACAGCCTCCAAACACAATTACTTCTCCATCTTGACCTGAGCATGCTGTGTGCCATAGTCTTCACACACAAACACAATTAGAAAAACAATGTCACAGAAAAGCACTTCTTATCTATTTGAATTTAAAGTAATCCTTAAATAAATAAAGACAATCAACACACCTGGGACTTTCAGTGTGGTTGTGTTTAAAAGGCCTCCACTCGTTTGTGCTCAGACAATACAGCCATGCATCACCTATGGAAGACAAGAATATAAACCACTTCTATTATCTTTAAAATCTGACACTTCTGAAATATGCACATGACCATGTTACATCTTACTCAGTGTTTCTCTGTTGGTAGTAAAGCCACCGAACAGGAAGATGTGGTCAGGGGACACGGGTATAAAAGAGTGCCATGATCGACCAACTGGTCCATGCTGCGGCATAGACCTGAAATGAGTAAACCAACTTCAGCTTCACATACATGCAAATGTGTGATTAAATGACCGTTTTGTAGCACAAAATTTGAATATTCCAGCACTTTGAGATGTGATCAGTGATTGTTCTTTGTGACAGTATGCAGAATAAGACTGTTTTACTGTCAGATTATTTTCAAGCTTACATTTCACACCATTCCCAGGTGTCCATGTTGATATAGTACAGATCATTTAGACGATGATCCTGTTGAGAAAGGTGCAAAAATAATTAATAATAAATAAATTACACATAATGAATGACACTGTCAACAATTTCAACTATAAAGCAAATAATAAAATGGATGCCCACCATGTAGCGTCCTCCAAAGACATAACCTCTGTTTCCCATAGTGGCACAACCATGGGCTGCTCGTGGGGTTGGAGCATTTCCCTGTGTA
This sequence comes from Brachyalestes nurse, assembly GCA_037974405.1. Taxonomy (NCBI): domain Eukaryota; kingdom Metazoa; phylum Chordata; class Actinopteri; order Characiformes; family Alestidae; genus Brachyalestes; species Brachyalestes nurse. The sequence goes on along the minus strand of JBBPCY010073918.1, from coordinate 5,641 downwards.
AAAAGACAGGAGCCATGTAGAACAAATAAGAAAATGCATAGCTTTAAAAACAACAGAAAATTAAAATATCTGAAAGGATAGAAACAAATAAGTGTTGCCTACCTTTGTGATGGGCTGACTCCAAGTTGATGTTTCAAGATTGAGAATGTGAATGTGATTGTTCCATCCCCGTCCGGCATGATTACCCTGGGAGATTACCCTATATTAACACTAAAGCAAAAAGTAATTCTAATGCTTTAAGCCAAGAAAAATAAACCCACCATTAGTGAATCATTATCCAGTTCAAATGTTCCTCTGTGACCTGCTTGTGCCACATAGCCATAGCCCCCAAAATATGCCAACCTGTGAATACGAAGCCAGAAATCATGGGAAATGCCTAAATAAAAGCAAAATGTGGAGAATGTTCAGGTCCCCATTACTCAGAGCCAGTCCTGGAAGGCCACCACAGTTTGGAGTTCAAATCTACATTCTGACAAGGCTTGACCACTGACAAATGACACTAACCTATTCTTGTACACCCAGCAGCCTAGTTTGTCTTTACACGTAGGAGCCAATCCCTTCAGGTTCTTCATTCTCTCCCAGAAGAACGGGGATGTCCTCAAAGGCAGTCTATAAACCTGAACAGTTCAGTAGAGACCATTAGGGATGTTTTGCTAAACTAATGCTTATTAATACTCTTTACACTACTACTTATTGTCACTTCTAACTTGGTGCAAAAAATAGTTATTTCTTTTTTTTTTTTTGGTAAAGCAACAAGCTAAATTGACTCCTGCTTCCTGTATGTAACATGAGGGACGTGTAATGACTACAAATGTCTGGTCTACAAATGTGTCAGAACATTGCTACTGTCCCTCCCACTGAAGCATCAACAAATTGGACATGCTAGTAATGTTATTAGAATCAATAAATGTCACAAATACTGAAAGCAGCACCATTTGTACAGGAGCTTATCTGTGTTTTGGTACTGACCAGTCATAAACTGGTACCTGTTTTGTACCAGTTCTTGATACCCATCCTTAGAGATCATTAGAAAAGACTTCACTCACAACCATAATATGCAGATACTTTTTAGAAAATATTTTAGGATTGAAGGCCCAAGAGGAGTGTGATTCAATATTCTGCCATGCTGGCTGAAGAAAAGCCTTACCAAATTAGTATTCCCTCTTGCATGATGGCCTCCAAAGAGATGCAGAATGCCATCTATGCACACACCACAGCTGCCTGACATAGATGCAGGCAGGTCTCCTTTTGATGACTGCATTGTCCTGTCAAACATGTCACACTGTAAAACTCTAAGATTTCTGGCTTGTTTAATAAAAAAAACAAGAATCTGAACTCCCTTCACAGCACATTCTATAGTCATTTACTCTTGGGAGATGACTGCTGAATCTAATAAAATATACCATCTTCCTGTCTCCATGTTGTATATCCACACTTCATTTTTCGGCAGGTACAAGTCCAAGAAAGCTGCTGCCTCTGCATTCTGGAGAAATGAGGAACAGGTGTTTAGTTACAAAAAGGAACAAAACTAAAAGCCATCAGTCACAAGTATATGCACTGCTCACCTTATATCCTCCCCAAACGTACATGCAGCTCCTGTCAACCACAGCGACGTGTCCACTCCTCTCTGCTGGACTGTCTGATGAAAAGGCTTCGGAAGCCCGTGTGTCCAGAACGACCTCCTCTTCGACCCAATCGAAGTCTCTCAGATCTCCCTGGGCCTCCCATTCAAAATCCCTCTCTTCCTCCTGCTCAGAATCGGTGTCGTCTTCCTCTCGGACATTGTGAAGATCCTCGTCGTTGTCCATCTCAACAAATTTGGGGCGGCAGCTGGTCTGGTGGTTAGGGAGTTTCCCTGCAATCAGAAGGTCGTGGGTTCGAATTCAAGGACTGCTAGTGGCACCACTGATGTACCCTTGAGCAAGGTAACATCCCCACACACTGCTCCCTGGGCACTGTGTTCCTGGCTGCCCGCTGCTTCACCTGGGTGAATGGGTTAAATGCAGAGAAAGAATTTCACACTGTGTGCTGTGATGTGTTGACATAACACATTCTCTTGTTTACATTCTCAACAAGCTAAACTAGTACAGAGCGAGTAACTCGTTCAAGTGACAGATTTTAGCTGCTGTCTGCAGAGTTCACATAGTGATGCACGATCTTACAGCCTTACATGTTTTAGGTGAACATAATTCAACGGGCCACGGCTCTCCTTCTCGTGAAATGAGAGACGAAGGCGTAAATAATGTGTGTAGAATTTTGTTGCGTCTTGTTTACCACGTCCAAACCTTTTCGGTCAAAAAAAACAACACCTGGTGATGCAGACGTGAAAAACGAGCAAGTCGAATTGGACACAACCTGCGTCTAAAAGATTTCTCACACGACACGAGAAATGCAGATAGCTCCACGAGCAGCCACTCATTCGGTAGGGTAGAAAAACACACTAAACATAACGTGAGAAGAACTAATCGATAAAAATGTTGAGATTTTTCCAGGATGTTTGGCAACACTGACGCTGTTGAAATCAAACTTCGCTCACGTGTTTTCGGTGTGTAGCGAAACTGTGACGCTTTCTGATTGTTAGTGAGCAGAAGGAGCGGCCTTACTCGCTAAACCGAAGCTCTGCCCGAACACAAAGGAGACAAATAGCATTAAGTTCACTTGGTTCGATTAATGGAAACGGAGAGTTCAAAAAAAATCGGTTCAATAAAAAAAAGAAACGACTCTCACAGCGCTGTCACATTCAATGGAAGCCTGTTTCGATTCCACAGCAGTATAATTTTTCGATGCCGGCAGAAAAGCAGCACGGGCGGCCTCACGCTGCCATGTTGGTAAGGTCAGCTGGAGAATCGAGACGGCTGAGCGCATGCGCAGCCAGAAAGTCTGGCGCGGGACAATTGGCCTGCAACAGAAAGCGGTTGCTCATCTTAGCATTGTTTTGTAATCATTCTACTCGTTTTTAATGTTCCCAGTCACAGATTCGAGTATTGCTTAATATAAAGGCATATAAACGCCATATTAATCTGTGTTGTTTTAGGAAAACACTGTTCGGATGTAATTGGACGGTTTTACCGCGCTAGCTAGGCGTTAGCTCTGTTTCTCGAAGCTTTCAGTGTTTTGAACATCGAGGGACTTTTCACTTCAGCTGTTGTTTATGAACGGCTGTAGTTAAGTTTTAAGTTGCTTTCGTTATAATGTTTAGAAGTTTAAACGTAATACGGTAATAGCTAATGTGTTCTAGCTAAGTTTAGCGAACTTGTAATATATCTTATGTTTACAGGGATATGTTTAGAAGTAACTTCCCTTATTTATATTTAGGTAACGTTAGTAATGTAGCTTAAGATTTGCTATATCCAAGTGTAAGCAACCCACACAACAGGGGCTGTGCTCCTCGCCTTTGTTTAAATCTTCAGTGTGTGTGGTCGGTTTAGCGATGAAGTTACAGTGCGATGTCGAGGTTGTGAATCGGATGCTTCCAACTGTTGGGTTCAAAAGTAAAGGCAGAGGAACCAGGGCCGTGTTGTCTATAGGAAACCACGTGGATAAATCTACCCAGCGTAGTAATGTCTATTTGTTGATCTGCACTTCAAAGGATCGAACTGGCTCCAAATACAAGGTAAAAGTTTTCAGAAAGTATCCTATCTATAAGATAAAAAAGAACAATAGTGCGACAATGAAAACATTTTTTGACAAAATAAATGTAACACTGACATTGCTGTTTAAAGATTGTATGAAAGTGTCTTAGTGTTCCTACAATAAAAATATAATGAATGCAATAAAATAGCATTTTTAGTTTCATTAGATGAAACTTTCATTTTAAAGATCAAACAACAATGTATTTATTAAGTAACAATGTCATTATTAAGTAATTCGCTTCTAAGCGATTCTCTTGTTATCTAGCAAAAGCAATGCGAGTTTTGTCCGATTTGTAATGTCTCAACGTCGCAATCACTTCCTTTTCAAGCTGAAGGAGAATATCGAGAAGTTCTTCACTTGGTTTGTTGAGGAGGGTAAAGCCACAGTGCGACTAAAAGAACCTTCAGTAGACATCTGTCTGAGTAAGGTAAGGGTTGTATGACAAATAAAGGTATGTTTAAGCATTAGTAAGAAGTACTGATTCATTAGATGATGTGCTTAATCTAAGTTGTGATGATTGTAATTGCTTTATATTTAACATTTCCAGTCTCGCATCCCACAAAATGTAAAAGTGTCTTTCTGACAGGATGGTAAGATTAATACATTAGACCAGGGGTGTCAAGCGTACGGCCTGATAGCGGGTTTAATCCGGCCCACTGGATGAATTTTGAAAGTTAAAAAAAAATCATGACACCAACTCGAAATTTGTAATAAAATGCAATTCCTAAATCGTTGACAAGGGTGTTAGTCATAGGAGAGGGGGTCACTGTAGTGTTGTCTTCACGAACGATTCGTTCAAATAAGTGAATCTTTTAAGAGAATGTACTGAACCGAATCACTTCCTCAAGTGATTCATTCGTTTCTCAGTTCAGTTGAGCTGTCAGCAGCGCCGGGAGGGAGGGAGGCAGGCAGGCATACGTTTGTAAATAAACTTGTTTATAAATCATGATATCTTAAGTGTCCTGTCCTATTGTATGCTATTGAACTGGTCTACTCGGCAAATTGGACCCAGTGAGTGATCCGTTCACTGAACGTACACCTGAACGGGACTCAAATTCGTGAAAACGGTGTGACATCTGCTGGCAAATGGTCGCAACCAATCGCTGTATGTATAATTTCTACATTATTTTTGTATATGACAAGACTTTTGTCAAGGCAAAATTCTGTCCTAATTAAATGATACAGCTCAATGAATGATGCAAAACTTTATTTTGGTATAATACGTATAATCTAGAGGGCTTTGTCTTTCTTATAAGCCATTTCTAAAACCAAATGATTAACTATGTCAAGTTATTATTTGTTGTTCCTACAACTTAATTAAGTGACAAGACTTTTGTCAGGCACTGTATGTTATGTATACTGCTCCAGCCGACTTGACATCTGATTAGGCTGTATGTGGCCCCTGAACCAAAATGAGTTTTAGATTATGCTAACATCAGTACGCGCACTATGTAACTCTAGTGCACCATTGCCTTGGAGGAATCGTATTCTCAATTCTCCATGCAGTCCTGCTTATATAACCTTTATGAAGTCTGTGTCAGAAATTGCTCCTAAGTCAAGGGATCGTATTTTATATACCATATTTAAAAGGTTCTAAGAGTTAGAAAGTGCATTGTAAACCTTTATTAAATAGTAAAAAACGTATACAATTTTGACATTGTATGTGAACCTTTTGGAATTTCCTGGTTTTCTGCATTAATTTGTCATAAAATGTGATCTGATTGTAATCTTAGTCAGGGTATTGACAAATATAATGTGCATATAATAGGGCTGTAACGGTACATGGTGTTGTGCCAGTTCACACTGAAAAAGAACTAGTTCAAAATACAGTTCATTAAAAAAAATGAACTAGTTCGCGTTCATAGTTCATTTTAAAAAATGTTTAAAAAAACGAAGTTCACAGCTCAAAAATTAACTAGTTCACGTTAGGTTTTTTTTTTTACATTTTCAATACAACGTCCTTCTATCTGAACCTCCTTCAATCTTCTCCTTCTATCTGTCATACGAC
>JBBPCY010073917.1:0-10008 GCA_037974405.1 Brachyalestes nurse | reverse complement strand
CACACACACACACACACACACACACACACACACACACATACACATACACATACACACACACACACACACACACACACACACACACACACAAAGCCTAGCCTGTCATCACAATTGTCAGAGTGTCACAGGGCAGAGGACAGTCTTTAATCATGTCACCTTGAAAACACACACACACACACACTTATTATAACACACAATTATACCATGTGTGTTACCTATATGTCATAATAATATGTCCTATATATGTACGCCCCGTATACAGTACTGAGGTCCACTTTTGATGTTAATGTGGCTTTACCTAAACACCCGTAATCCATTTGTAAAATTTTTTAACATCTATTTACACCTTGTAGTTAAACACATTGTTTTTGTAATTATGCCTTTAAGACTGATATATGTAAATGATCTCTGTTCTGATTATCTGCATTGTACTGGACCTTATTTAAATACAGTCCAAACACCTTTAACATGAGCAGGCAGGTCTAAGCTGCTGTAGGCTGAACAGGTGGACAAAAAATTGATTCAAAAGTTATGTAGTTAGATAGATTCACATAGTTTTCATATATAGGGACTGTAAGGACTGGGGAGTGAACGATATGTTGTGAAACTTACCAACAATGTTCAAACTTCTAAGAAACACTTCATCAACCACTTCTAAGAAAAAAACGGAACATTTTGATTGCCTATGATATGAGCTCTTTAAAAACAAGATGCGTGGTGTGAGCTTCCTATAACGATTACAGTTCGTTATCTTTGCACTGCTTTTCAAATGTTTGGTTGCAAATGAGTGTACAAATGAATTATAAACATACACTAGTCATGTGCAACTTCATAGGTTTCAAGTAATTAGGAAGTAATATCAGATGTGTGCCGAATAATGAAAGGATTGGAAGAAAATTCTAAAACAGCAGAGAAAGCTGTACAGTATTTAAAACGGTGGATAGGTTGATACCAGATTTCAGACAATGACATACATAAAATCACCATTTTATATATTTATGTTATTCATAATTATTCTTTATAGTTAATATAAAAAACACTTAAAACGCTTACTGTCCAACCTATAATGTTTAAAGCACAGACCTTTGCACAGTGCTGTATATACACATATATACATTAACACTAAGTTTCTTTTTGTCCTAATAATGTGCCAAAGCCAACATATATGTTTGTGTGTGTGTGTATATATATATATACGTTTGTTTGTCTCAGGCCGACGCCCATGGTTGTGCCAAAAAGTGATTGTCTGCCAGAACTTGATTGCCATCCGCTGGAGCGAGCGCAGCTGCTTAAATTTAAGCAGTTATAAGGGATTGTTTGTAGTATAATGTGTCACATATAACCCTCCTGAATGATATCTAGCAAGTTTGAAGTACAATCAGTATTTCAGCCACAAGTTATAAGCTGCAACCACTTTTTGGCAGCTTGAAAACAGCATATTATCATATTGTTTTTACTTCAATCTTGCTACATATTATTCAGGAGGGTTATATGTGACACATTATACTGCAAACAGTCCGTTATAACTGCTGAAATACCTTAAAAATGATAATATGCCATTTTCAAGATGCCAAATATTGATTGCAGCTTTTAACTTGTGGCTGAAATAGTTTGTACTTCAAACTTGCTAGATATCTTTCAGGAGGGTTATATGTGACACATTATACTGCTAACAGTCCCTTATACCTGCTGAAATTTAAGCAGCTGCGCGCGCTCCCGCGGACGGCAATCAAGTTCTGGGAGACGATCACTTTTTGGCACAACACCGGCCGCTCTGGACTTTTCCTGAACATACAGATTGCAAGTCCACCCCTGTCTGTTGTGCTGTTGTTACTGAAAAGTTTGAAAGCCTAACATGGAACAGGAAAATACCGCCGTGCCACTGGCAGTTATTATTAAATGACTACTGACAGTGACTCCTGATTATAGTACTGTATATGTCAGTAACCATGTTATATGTTACTATGCATTTATGCCCTTTTTCAAAGGAAGGTAGGTATGGATAATAAAAGGTTACTCTTTTTGTCTTTCACAGTGCTGGAGTGGGCCGGACAGGCACTTTCATTGTTCTTGACCGGATTCTGCAGCAGCTGGACAGGCATGGCACTGTTGATATTTACGGCTGTGTGTTTGACCTCCGGCTACATCGATCACACATGGTGCAAACTGAGGTAGCCCTCACTATAGCTATTGGATATTAGGCACTCTTGGATATTGGTTATGTAGCAGGCTTAACAAAATTAATGCCCCCCATCTACATCTGAGCACCTGCCTCTCTGAAGGTTCGGTTACTGAAGCAGCAGGAATTAGCTGAGTATTCAAATACTGTGCATTACATACCTCCTGATTCAGCACAGCACTATTGCATTGTTAGCATCTCTTGAATCATGCACCATGATTCATGACAGGGCTGATGAAGTATGATTCATAAAAATCTGTTCTCCCTAATTTTCCCTAGAGCCAGTATACCTATCTCCATCAGTGTGTGCGTGATGTCCTGAGGGCAAGGAAGCTTCGCTGTGAACAAGAGAATCCGCTTTATCCTATCTATGAGAACTTCAACCCTGACTATTATAGAGGTGAGTGTGTCATACTCTAGTCACAGTATTACTGTGATTACACAAAGCTGGGAGGGTAATGGTAATTTATCCAACAACTTTCATCATATCTTTTTTCCCCAGTATCATGCCGCAAATTATACCACTAACCACTTCAGTTTAAAAAAATCTAAAACGGTGATTGTTACGTCAGGACACTTTTAGTCACAGTATTTAATCATTTTATTATGTTGCCGTCATGCTGCTAATTGATAAGGTATGCTCATTTTGGAAAGTGGAGTTAAAAGAAATTAGGTAGATTTTGGCCTGCTTTTGAACTCATAATGTGTGCATCACCCTGTGTACCCTCCCTTCCACTGGAGTTGGCCAAAACCAGTATAATAAAACCAGTCTTGCATAATAATTTGAGATGTGCAGTGATATTTGTATTTTAGACTTTAGACTAAAATTGTAACAATATCAACATATCTAATACACAGAGCTTTGTAAACTGGAAAAATGCAGACATGAGAACACTTGTCCATCTTCCATTTTAGATATTTTGATGATCAAATATTATTAAAAAAAATATGCAGTTATTGTTTGATCGTTTTATTCTGGCAGCTAGTACAACCAAACACCTTCAATTTTACTACTTAGTTTAACAGAATTAGTGCTTTGCCAACTCTTCAGTAAAAATGTACTATACGTATTTTCATTTTCATGAATATATTTTTTATACATATTCATATTTTGTGACATAATGCAACAGCTATACACTCACCACCATTTTATACAGTCAGAACAAAGGGCAAATGACAACATTTTAGACGCAATTAAGGATTTAATTGAAACCTACTAGATCCATCCTGGCATAAGCTATTGTGTTTATTGATTAGAATGTTTTGTATGTTATCCAAAACTGTACCTCTCAGTGGCCTCAGATGAGACACCATGTCAAAGAATGAATGCAAAGCTATTAAGCTGACAGTCTGTACAGCATAGTTATTAATTATACTAAGCGTTATATTACTTTTTCTTAGACTTTGTGTACACCAGGCGTTGAGGACTGCAGGCCCCCTGGAAAATCGCAAGTGAAGAAAATACATGTCGCTCAGCTGTAACTTCAAAGGATATAGCATTTATTTTTATACAAATATGTTATGGGTAGCTGTATATGGATGTTTATGTGATGTCTTTATTATTTTATCAGTATTGGTTTAGTATAGGAGTTCACTGAGTATCCTCTATTTTCTGTATGATTATCTTGCTCAGTTAATAGTGTTTTGTAAAGTTAATTTGTCCAAACATTTTACTGAGCAAGATTTAAATGAAAACATCCACACGGATGTTAATATCCTGGAATAAATTAAAGTGCAGTTAAAAGTAGCAAATGCCCGGTATGCCCGATGGCCAGTCCAGCACTGTCTGCAATCAGTACCTTTTATCTGAGTTAGGTAAAGCTAATGAATATTATAAAATGTATATTGATTGTACCTGTAAGAAATAACGATCATTTGGATTTAGATAGAGAATTGTTATAAAAAATTATTATTCCTGAAAATAATCAGATAAGGCCCAGAATAAGATTGTGTGTCTTACAGTTGACTTGATGACGGCTACATTTAACTGTTTTAAAGGGGACGTATTATGCAAAACTCACTTTTTGCATCCTTTTGTATTTAAATTTGGGTCACTACTGCTCCTATAAACACTCTAAGCACAAAAAAAACATCCATCTGTTTTCTGTGAATAGAAAGATTTTGGGAAATAGTGGGAAAATTTGCATAGAACCACCCCTCATCTGTAGAGCCCCCACCATCTAGATAAGTTGAAGATCTGCCGTTTTTGTCTGCTAGTTTTACGAGCATGCATAAGACGCTGAGCACTATGGCAACAGGCAAAGGCAAGGCACACTGAAGAAGTGCATGGCTCCATTTCATTATCGATGGCCATGTCCCAGAAACGATCAGTTTCGTTCCACCTTAAATACTGATATCTAGGCTGCAATATTGCTATTTTGCCTGTAGAGGGGAAACTTTACTGAGGTTTACATTCAGAATGATGTTGCCTTGTTATATGGGCTGTTTCAAAAACGCATGTAGAGAAATAAAAACGTTTTTAATCTTTACATGACAATGATCTCTTTCCAGACAAAGGCAACATAATAGGGAATGTAAAGCTCAGTAAAGTTTCCCCTCTACAGGCGAAATAGCGATATTGCAGCCTGTGTAGCAGTATTTAAGGTGGAACGAAAAACAGTCCGCAGATGAGGGAGATTTAAGTACTTTCAAGTAATGACTTTTGTGTTTCTATCGCAGTTAAGTATGAACTAGCTTGTTCGTTTCGTTTCGATGGGTGGGGCGTGGCCAGCAACAGCTTATTTGTATAAAAGTGACAGTTCTTAAACAGCTCATTTTGAATGGAACTGAAACGGTCAAGAATAAAGCTGGTGAAATCTCTTTGTGAGAGTGATTTTGTGCAAAGAACTTCATGAACATGTTTTGTATAGCCCATAGACTTATTATAACTAAAGTGAGTTTTGCATAATATGTCCCCTTTAAGATTTTGAGTGGAACATCCATTCATTGTTTCTTATTGATCTCATTTCTGTGAATTTCCAGTCAGTGTCTACACTTTCACGCACCGCCTCAGAATGGTTAAAGATCGCAGTCAGAGAGATTAGAGCCATCAAATCTGCTGTGGATTTACAGGGCACTGTCCCAAAACTGTGCTTGAGTGGTACATCCATCTGGCAGTTTTTCTGAAAGCTATTCTCACAAATGTGGCAGCCATTCATATACCTGAACATGTTGAGTTGGAGATGGACCTTTGAAAGCTGTAAAGTTCCTTGTGGTTTGAATAGACAAACACAAGCCCATGCAATACATACACTGATGATTCCTTTCTTTTCCTTACTCTACACTAGGCTTTGAAAGTATTTAATAACAGTTTTAGATTTAGGCACATTTCCAGTAGTTTATACTACTATTATACACACATTATCACAGGCCAATTGTATGAGAATAGTACATCAAGAAGAAAAACATGGGTTTCCTCCAGAAGAAGGGTTGGTGACCTATTCTTAAAATTAAATGAACATTTTAGAACAAGCTGGGAAGTACAATAATTATCTGAAAAAAATGGCATTATGCCAAATCACTGTTCCATTATTTTTAGAGGACATTGTTAGCGTCAATAAGCACCAGACCACTGAATTGCAAATGCTGTTGTATTGCCTCTACCTCAGACCTAAGCAACATTCTAACATTTTGTAGGATCATTCCGTTTCATTCATTATGTAGAATCATACTGTTCCATAGAATCAGTCTTTTACTTTTGTAATAAGTCATTTTATTACTCTATCATTACAAGATACATTGTTTAAGCAAAAATATAAAGACATACATATTGTTTGTTTTATTAAAATATTCACATCATAGAGCACCTGCTAACTCAGTGTCACCATTCAGGTCTTGAATTCTGTTATGCAGTTAAACGTATTTATCTTTGAACAATGGTTTATAAGAATGTGTAGTGGTTACAGGTGTGTAGTGCTTCATATTTTTGACATTTATTCCCACATTTATACACAGTGTATTTTTGTCTGTTAGCCTTAGAAGCTGTACTAGATTTTGTGTTGTATTGTAATGGTTTTTGTAGCCAAAAATGTAATGCTTTCATATGAAATCTATGTAAAAACCTTTTTTGAGCACTAATTTTGATGCTTCTCCTAATATTTTTGTCTGTTTAGCTACTCTTACACCATGTATAAACACACCATATTAAACAAATGCACAACACTTGCAGCCAAAGTGTATGTAGAGCAATGATGATAGATCAGGGTGTTTATTTGGCCTATAAACAGCATTTGGTTATAAATGTCTCACTGACAATATGAATGATTAATATGTCCTACTTTTGAATGTGGCCCCATATAATGAATAAAACAAATGTTTTAGTTTATAAAATTATATAAGCCAGATAATACATACTTTTTAAGAACGTAAAAAAACTGCAGTCAAAGTATACCACTGTGTCCTTTCATTATGAAACATCATGATTTTTTTCTGAGACAGTAGCTGAGGCAAATTTCTTCACTTTCATCAGAGACAGCCTCAAAAGAAAGTATGGCAGAAAAAAAAAACTTTTTCCTTCCAAAAACTATATCTGCTCCAGACTAAATAGCAATGGTGGTGTGGAATCTCGAGCTGAATCAGGGAATGCAGTGCTCATGTAGAAATTCCTAAAACAGTTATGGAATCAAGGATGCTATCTCTTACCTATTTATATTTTGGCCAGATTGAAAATTATTTCATCAAAGTTCATGGTATACACTCACTTTCCATATCTAGTTTTAAGCAGATGTTTGGGCACCTCTGATCAAATTAGAAATTTGTTAAGTACAAATTAACAACTTTACATGAATCAAAAGTAAATGACATTTCTGCTAATTTTAATAAAACATAAAATGTGTGTCTGGACACGCTTTTAATCAGTACTCAGCAAGACTGCCTCCAGACACACCTTGTATCCAACAAATAGTTCTTCTCTTGATTTTTTTGTTTTTCTACTTTTTTTTTGGAGATTGCTTCTACTTCAGAAATCGGTTGCTATGTTTCTTAAAGTATGTATTCTTAACGAGTGTTTTCTCATTAGCTTCCAGAATTTGTTGATATGACTGCCTCTACTTACTGCCACAGTTTTTTTCTTGAACTTTTTCTTTTTGTTTTCACTTCGTTTTAACAGACCACATCACTTGATTTCAAAATGCCTCCGATTTATTTTATTTGTGCTGCATGCTTAAGTTGATGTTAATTTTTGTGATGATGTCACAGATAAGGTTAACTTCTAATGTTCCAACAGCACCTGCAAATTGTGAAAATGTGTGATGTGTTAAAGTCTAAAAATGCCCATTTTTATAGTGTAAACTCTAAATATGCCCCCAAATATGCTCCCAAAACAGTTTTTAATTTTAAAGTACTGTACAGTTGCTACCCTAGTGGTTAGGGCATTCGCCCTGTGATCAGTAAGTCGTGGGTTGAAATCCCAAGACAGGTAAGCACCTCTGCTGTTCTCTTGAGCAAGGTACCTTCCCCACATACTGCTGCCTGGGCGCTCTGTTCCTGGCTGCCGCTGCTTTACTTGGTGAAGGGGTTAAATGCAGAGGAAGAATTTCGTGTTGTTCACACTGTGTGCTGTGGTTTGTTCACGTATGGCAAAATGGTCACTTCACTACTAAACTAATCACTCTCGTAGTTGAACTACTCTCTCGCACGCATTTTCTTTGGTATGAGCTGATGTTTTCTTTGATAAGCAGGGTAAAAAATACAGTAAAATATATGGCTAATCACCAGTAATAAATGATATTGATTGAAGACAAGGATTTACAGTTCATCAGGTGGTGCCTCTTCTTCAGATGCTTCACTAATGTGGTAGTGACATGGTAGTGGCATAGTTGAGAGTTGCACTGGTACAACTGGATCAGATATAGCATTGTGTACACTTACTGTTCACACTGTTAGATGCAACTTTCTTGTTCCACCGTGTGGCACTGAGCCAGTCTGAGACAGTTTGAAACTATCCATCTGTTGCTGCATCGCAGTGTTACATTAACTAGGTCTTTTTTTTTTTACCCGTTAAATCTTCTTTTGGGCCTCAGAAGTTTGGGGACCCCTGCTTTAGATCATAAGCAGTCAGTTTCTGGCTACAGGTGGCTGGTTTTGGTTACCATACCACAACACTAGTAGTGGCACTTTAATGTCTAGCAACACTGCTCATATGGTACACTTCCATGTCAGTATCACTGCAGTGCTGAAAATTATCCATTACCCAAATAATACATGCTCAGTGGTGGTCGTGACTATCTGCAACAAATTATGCAGAGAAACAGACTGACTATAATCTGTAATTGTAGAGTTACAACATAAGGGGATCTATCCATGTATTTTGCACCAACTTTCAGTTTTTAGGAGATGCTCAGTCCCTCCTGAGAAAAGGTATCACTACAAGAATAAGATTCTTTGTCACATGCATAGTCATACAAGTACAACACACAGTGGGTCTCTGAATTTAACCCCACTAGCAGTTGGGATTCAAACCCCAACCCTTTGATTGCAGGGCCAATGCCCTAACCACTAGGCCATCCAGCTGCCACCCCATACTTCACTGATATGATGCTTCTTGAGGAATGGGTAGTATTACATTAGCGTTGCATTTTTGTCTCACCTGACCACAAAATCTTATCCCACCTTTTAGCTGGAACACTCTAAATAGGCATTGCCTGGACTGAATGATGAAGCTTCCATTTCCTCAAAATTGACCCAACACTGGTCCCTGGGACAGGCAAACTCTTACTTTTATTTATTTTGGTGTTTTTTATTTTGTTTGGTCTTCATTGTTTACAGCTGTTTTGTTCAGGTTCACAGTCTGACAAAAGGTACTTGAATCAAGGTGGACTTTTATCCAGAAAAGCTAGGGGCCAACTGTTTCTTACTCAAAAGCTAGAGAAAATATCAGTGGTTAATCAGTATGGTTTATGTCCACGCCAACATTTCCATCTAACTTTCAAACAAGCTGAATTTATTAATTTATTGTCAGTTGGGTCCTACATCCACAAGAAACAACATTTGGAATTATGTAGTCACCAAAGAAGAATTCCATGTGAAGTGATGTCAGATGCTTTTCTGATTTATGAAGACCTGATGAACTATTTTTCAAATGTAAAAAATATTTTGAAAATTAATTCATGCACAGACATCATATTAACTGAAATGAAGCTTAACTGAAGCATCTTCAAAATGCCCTTATTAATGTGATCATGAACAACATGCAGTTGAATGTGTCCAGACTTTTTTCTGCTGTTGTAGGGGTGGCATGTTTACAAAGGGATTAACATAAGCCAGGTAGATTTGTTGTTTTCAATCACATACCACCACAAATCTGTACAGATGTGTTTACTGACTCCACACCTAAATAGTTTTACAGAGGTTTAAAGCATGGCCATACATTTGTATCAGACCACCTGTCATCCCTGCTGCATGCTCTCCACATCTGTTGCAGTTACTTTTAATCTTGATAACTATTGAAACTGACTGTTTTAATGAATCACTGATTAACTTGCAATTTTCATGATGAAAAGATTAATATTTTATTTACAATATATTAATATTAATATTTTATTCTCTAGCAGTAAAAACAGATCCTGATGGACATTTTTTCATGCTTTGAGAAATCAACATTAACAGGTATAGGTATTACTTCCTCAAAGTCCTTGTTTCCAAAGGCATGCACTGTATCAGTGAGGCTCACTTCTCTGGTGTTATTTCTAGCTCTTTATTTAAACCATCAGTTGTCATTTAAACCACCATTGCAGTGGTCCCGTATTTGTTTCTGGAGCTGTGTGTGTATATGTATATGTATGTATGTGTGTGTATGTATGTGTGTGTATGTATGTGTGTGTGTATATATA
>JBBPCY010073916.1:0-10009 GCA_037974405.1 Brachyalestes nurse | reverse complement strand
GATGATCAGGTGGTGATCAGTATACTGGTGGTGCTGAATGCTGAGTGGCTGGAACTCCTTTATCTAGGCTCCTTGTAGCTTTACACACTTTGCAGCCTGTCAGTAAAACATTTGTATAGAAAGAAAATGAGAAATGAGAAATGCACGGTACTGTTAATGGTTGCTCTTGGGAAAAACCGTGTAAAATTTGAAAATCCCAGTTGCATTTTACTTTGAAGTCAATCGAAAAAGAAATAGAATATATAGAAACGGACCAATCGAAATGGTCCAAAATGACATTTAGATATATTCAGTTATTAAAAGGCTTATTTAGAGAATATGATGCATAAGATCCGATAAATGTCCTGAGAAAAATTCAGTATCCTGAGTTTGGGTCATTCTATGGGATGTTGCATTGCCCACATATGGTGGGATCCGGAATGAGGAACAGATTTTTCTGATTTTGTCTGAAAGTCTAATCAGATGCAGGATGTGAGGATGAGGAGGACGTTTGGAATTCCCACTGAAGATTATGTGGAACGAACCTGTGTGGAGAGAGAATCGCATCGAACTGGACTTTTTAACAGATTGACTTCTCTTTTCTTTCCCCTCATTGATCTCCAGTCAATTCGCAGGAGGGGGAAAAGCCGAGGAGAGAAGGGAAAAGGAATAGAGAGGGAAGAGAGATAGAGAGAGAGAGAAATAGAGAATTTTAAAAAGAGAGCTTAAGAGAGCCACATGAAATGAGAGACGATAGAAATGGAGGAAAGAAACAGAAATGCGAGGAAAAAACGGGGGGAGGGAGAGAGAGAAAGAGGAAAGAGGAGACGAGAAAGAGGAAAAAAGAAAGAAAGGAGGAAAAAGAGACAGAGAGGAACAAGAGAGGAAGCCAGAAAGAGATGACAGAAAGAAAGAGGAGACAAGAGAGAGAGAGGAAAGAGAGGGGGGGAGAAAGAGAAGGAGAGAGAAAGCTAATGAAGAAAGGGGAAGAGAGAGATTGTACAAATAAGGTAGAGAGAGCAATAAATAAGAGAGAGTGTATAAAAGAGAGGAAAGAAGAAAGATTGGGAAAAAGAGAGGAAAAAATAAGAAACAGGGTAGAGAGAGAAAAAGGAAAGGAGAGAGGGAAAGAGGGAGAGGAAAATGTGGTCGAGTGAGGAATAAATAAAGGGAGAGAGAGAGAGAGAGGAAAAAGAAAGATTAGGAATGAGAAAGAGGAAAAAGGAAAGAAAGAGAGAGAGAGAGAGAGAGAGACAGGGCTGCTGAGTGGACCTGGCATTCGGCCTCGCTTGTTGGAGTGAGCTGTCAAGACCGAGACGTCCCCAGGGTCGACCTAAAAGAATTCTCTCTCTCTCTCGCGCTCTCTCTCTCTCTCTCTCTCTCTCTCTCTAACTCTCTCTCTCTCTCTTTCTCACTCTCTCTCTCTCTCTCTCTCTCTCTCCTTCTCTCTTTCATACTCTCTCACTCTCTCTCTTTCTCTCTCTCCTTCTCTCTGTCTCTGTCTCTCTCTCACTCTCACTCTCTCTCTCCTTCTCTCTTTCTCTCTCATACTCTTTCTCACTCACTCACTCACTTTCTCTCTCTCTCTTTCTCTCTCTCTCACCCCCCTCAGAAAAGGTTGGAGCAGAAAAACTGTTATTTTCTTTGATAGAATTCCATACAGGAACAGTTTTCCAGTGTCTTGTTCAGTTCAGTGGGCGGGGCCTCGCCGTTCCGAGGCTCCGAATCACGTCTGTAAAATCAGTGTCAGTGGGTGAAAGCCGCTCGCCCCCTGCCGTTTCGGGACAGGAGCGAAATCCACCAGCCTGAGATCTGTTACTGTCCCCGTCCTGCAGCCCCGTCCTGTCCCGCTTCGTCTCTGTGGGGAACATTCATGTTTCCTAGTTTTATTCAAAGTCCCATTTTTAAAGCTTTAGACGAGCACAAAACATGAACTCTTTAAACTTTTATGTCTGTCTCCACATGCGTCCATCTCTCTGACACACCGCCAACTTTCCAATTCAATTTATTAATTAATTCATTTTGTAATATAGCATTAACTGTGACAGACAAACTTACTGGACACTTTATTAAAAACCTCTTCTGTCTGAGTGAAGATAGTTTCCAAGTGGACAATGTGTGGTGGAGCCTAGTGGGTAGGATACTCTCCTCTGGACCAAGAGGTCATGGGTTTGAATCCTACCTTCAGTACACCACCACTGGGTTCTGAGCAAGACCCTTATCCCCAAGTTGCTCCAGGGAGACTGCCCCCTGTAGGTAGGGAAGTCGCTTTGAATAAAAGCGTCTGATAAATGCTGTAAATGTAAATGGGAGCACAAAGTTGGTGTTTCTAATAAAGTGTCCAGCAGGTGGAGGCCAAGTTTGATCCAGATGTTACTGGTTAGCATCATGGGCTGGTCGCTTCCCCCAGTGATTATTTAATTCGTCACTTTCCAGGATTTCTTTCCAGCCAGAACTGCTGTTTTTTGGGGTTTTTTTTATTTCAGGAAATGGAAACTCCGGAGCGTAATAAGCAGACAGATCAATTCTGGCCCACCTTTCGTGCTTCAGGTGGGGTCTACCTGTCACCGCGACTCTTTCAGCCTCCCGGAGCATCTGGCTCTTTCTCCACGGGGATTCTGGCACCGGTCCATTCGGCCTCTGCAGGATTGCCACGGCCTCTGCCACACTATCAATTTATATCATATTAACTTTTCCCAGGCAGCACCAGGTGCTCGATTAGGACACAGGCCGTGGGCCAACAGCAAGGCAGAGCCATTCGATAAATCATTCTCCATTAGGGGCCTGCAAGGCTCCCCTCCCTCCAACACTCCGCTCCATGCCATCCTGCTGATGGAAGAACTCTACGAATTCACTTCTCACAAATGACAGCTGAAGAAAGTTCCCTGGACCTACACTAGCCCACCTGGCCAACTCAGGCTCCGCCCACCAGGGGTTTTCTTCGGTAGCTGACAAC
The DNA here is from genome assembly GCA_037974405.1 of Brachyalestes nurse. Taxonomy (NCBI): domain Eukaryota; kingdom Metazoa; phylum Chordata; class Actinopteri; order Characiformes; family Alestidae; genus Brachyalestes; species Brachyalestes nurse. The sequence goes on along the minus strand of JBBPCY010073916.1, from coordinate 7,074 downwards.
TCTCTCCTGGACTCTGTCGTATGACGCAATATTACCCTGGGCAACACATTTTTATGAAAGGTCAGTTTCAATTTTCTTAGTCAAGTTTTGCAGGCCGATTCAGAAGACCTACCTTCAATGGTTCTAGAGATGTTTTTTTATGTAGCATACAGGAGCATGCATGGACCAGCATGCATGGAATTTGCAAAATATTACCACCACTGGGAGCAACAATGTTTATTTTGCATGCACAAATAAAGTAACGATGCAAATAACCTTCAAAGCTCAAAGTTATAAGTGCAACAAAAGACCATGTCATCCGATCTGCCAAGTTCAGTTTTTTCTAAAAATGACGCTTCTAACTAAACCCTTGAAGCTACATGAATATAAATGTTACCACCGACATCAGCGTGCCGAGATTGTATAAGAAACACTACAAAATGTAATGAGACAAATTTTTGTTTCCTGGTGTTATTAATGTGATTGTATTACTACTACTATTACTTCTTAAGTACTTATTACTTTTATCCTTATTATAGGTGCATTTTGAAGATGCTTCTCCTTTTACACTGAATCTTAAACACAGCAGTTTAAATTATGCTATTGAGTATTAACAATTTAAAAATATGAGTTATTGTGATCGAGTCCCCTCTGTAATATATGGGGAGAGAGACAGAATGGTCGAGTCACCTTTAAAATGTGTGTTGGAGAGAGAGTCTCTGATCTCATGGATAAGGAAGCTGCAAACGGACAAAAAGCAAAGAAACACAAACATGGAGGAAAACCGCAGACTCACAAACAGACTTCAAGACACTAAAGCTCAGGCCAGTTATAAAAAAAGATGCGTCACTGTCTGTTGTGGTTTAATTTAAAATATTCAGCCCGTGAACACAGCTACATATGATTTTAGCCGTTCTTTGTTTATGGCCAGCATGTTCAGGCCCCTCTCTGATTTCGAAGGTAGCAAGTTCAACTTTTTTTTGCCCATAAAACCTGCCGAGGGTGTCTCCAAACACTAGTTTAATCGCAACCATGCAAATACGCTTCGCATGTCCTTGTGGAAATGAATCAGGATCATTCTGAAAGGTTTACAGTCACACTATACTGTTACACTGCTGTATTGTCTATTTATTGTATTGTTTTCCTCTTTCTTTGCACTTCATTAAATGCTGTAACTGTCTGTGCATTATGTGCGATAATAATGACACTTATGCTGCAACACCATTCACGCTGGAAGGTTTACATCTCGTTCACACTATACTGTTAAACTACATTACTACTGTTGTGTCTATTGATTGTGTTGTTTGAATTATTCATTTTAATAACTTGCACTCTGTTGAATGCTCAGTGTTAATACATGGTACATGGAGAACTGCATCATCACATTATGTCTTCACAGCTGATGGCAATAAAGTAACCATGAACCTTGAAAAATGTCATTCTAATGAGTACAGTGTATTTATATTGTGTATTTGTGTGGTGTCAAACATGCCAAGCCACTCTGAATGAACTTGTTTACGTCATAACAACAGAACTCTTCTGAATAGACGCTGTAAATAAAAGGGTTCCTGAAGTGTTCCTTAGTAAAGGCCTCATCTATTAATGTTATTGAGAAATACAGCCCTCCCTCTCCTCCATCACTCAGTATAACTGTCCTCTCTCTCTCTCTCTGGGTGGGTAGGGTGGTCCTCCCTCTCCCCCATCACTCAGTATAACTGTCCTCTCTCTCTCTGGGTGGACCTCCACCCCCCTGATTTGATTTTTTGGAAAAAAAAAAACGATTTCCAGCCACTAGAGGGCCTCAAGATTATGTTAAACAGAGGCTTTTCAAAATTAAGGGCAAAATTCTTCTACATATTTTCTTATTATAACTTGCAATTTTACACGACTTGACTCCATTGGTTCTGTTCTAGAAACAAAAAAAAAAGTCAAGGTCTCCTCTGGCTCGGTGCGAGAACTCACTCTGTGGCAGTTCTGGCTGTGACTCAGCACGGCTGTAGAGGTTACAGGTTTCTAATAAAGGAGAACCGATAAAACCTGCAGGATGAACCACGAATGAAACAGGAACTTCCCTTTTCTTTCGGCACGACAAATAAAGCGCAGCTGAATCTGGTGCCTGAGTAAACCCCCTTCTCCTCCAGCAGTCAGGCGGGTTCTGAGGTCTGACTCACCTGGAAGTAAACGGTCCAGTAGGGGATGAGGGCCAGAAAGACGGGCAGGATCTTCATCAGAGATTTCACTTCATCCACCTTCTCCTCCGGGAATCTCCCTCCGTACGTCACCTTCGCCCCATCCAGCAGTGTGGGCTTCGGCCTACAGACAAACAAAATCAATTTTTACTCATTTAACAACTACTACATCTACTAAAAAGATACAAGCAAATCCATTTATATCTCACACACACACACACACACACACACACACACACACACACACACACACACATATATATGAAGTAGGCTAGGCTATTGTAATGAATTTGATTATGTTCCACAAACCTGGCTTGACAGCATCTCAGCACAAAGCCTACCCACCTACTCAAAGACAATACTTAGACAACCATAATTATTATCATCCTCAGTATTATTATTATTAGGCCATATATTTTCATAATTTTCATCCGTCAATAATGATAATAGCCTATTTCTTTGTGTGTGTGTGGGGGGCGGGATGTCAAGAGGCTCATGATGAGGTCAGGGGGCGTTTGTTCAAAAAAAGTTGAGAACCACTGTTATAGATGCTGGCATTAGCTTTTTTCCAAAAATCCCTGTGTTCTGATGAACATGACCGGTGTGCTCAGGCATATCACAATAAGAGTCCAAAATACAAAAGGAAAAACCACAGCCTCTAGTGGCTGGGGTTCCAGCAGGTCAACAAATCCACCCCAAGGGCAGAGGATGGGTAAGCGGTGGCAAAAGATGTAGCTCGTGCGCCCCACCTGGCTGCCTCTCACTAGTGTTGAATGGACGTGTGGGTCTCACGGTCCATTCTTTTGAGGAGTTACCTCTATGTGTCCTCCAGGACCGAGCTCCCTCAGTGGAGCCCCTCAGTGTCCTCCGGACCGAGCTCCCTCCGTGGAGCCCTTCCGTATTCTCCGGGACCGATCTCCCCCAGTGGAGCCCCTCAGTGTCCTCCGGGACCGAGCTCCCTACGAGACTGCACTCCCTCTGTGTCCTCTGGGACCGACCTCGGTCCGTGGAGCCCCTCTGTGTCCTCTGGGACCAAGTCCTCTCTGTGTCCTCCTGGATAGAACCCCATGCGGGGATCCCCTCTGTATCCACCTGGACGGAGCCCCCTATGGGCAGCCCCTCTGTGTCCTCCGGGATGGAGCCCCCTGCGAGCAGCCCCTCTGTGTCCTCCTGGATGGAGCCTCCTACAGGGAGCCCCTCCATGTCCTCCTGGCCTGAGCTCCCACAGTGGAGACCCTCCATGCTCCCTCCGTGGAGCTCAGTGGAGCCCTTCCATGTCCTCCGGAACCGAGCTCAGTGGAGCCCCTCCGTGTCCTCCGGGACCGAGCTCCCTCCGTGGAGCCCCTCAGTGTCCTCTGAGACAGAGCTCCCTCCGGAACCGAGCCCCCTCTGTGGAGCCCCTCCATGTCCTCTGGGACCAAGCTCCCTTCGTGGTGCCCCTCCGTGTCCTCCGGGACTAAACTCCCTCAGTGGAGGCCCTCCGTGTCCTCCAGGACTGAGCTCCCTCAGTGGGTATCATGACCCACCTCGCCTACTTTGTCTCTGAACCACGGAACCGCCCACTTGCTACCACAGAAGCCTGGGTCCTCCTCCTCGTCCTTGGAACTCCCACCACCCAGCAGCTTGGCGATCTTCCTTGTCCTCATCGGTCCACCCCTCGGCTGGGTCCAGCTTGCCTCACTCGGGGCAAACACCCTTCTCTCCTCAGGCCTGTAGCCCAGTCTGCTGCACCTTGGATGGTCGATCCATCGATCACGGTTCCCCTTCTCTCCAAAATGAGGGCAGGCACATAGGCAGACTTCCATTTTACTTGGTTTTTATTTTAAAACACTGGCATAAAAAACTGGCATGAGGGTCTAAACCAAAAGCATTACAAAACAAAAGGAGATGGGAGCACACACAAAGCCAGCATCACGGACTGTGGACTGACACTGAGATCTAACTGAACGAAAAAGAAATACTAAACAATACCAAATACTAAACTCCACAAACCAATAGAAATTCATCATTACTTTCCCTGAGCACACTGGCCAGCTGAAATACATCATGCAAACAAACAAGACCGGTGTGCTCAGGCATAACACACTAAGAGTCCAAAATACAAAAGGAAAAAGGACGGCCTCTAGCGGCCTCCAACCATCACATTCTGTTTCATTTTTTCATGTTTGTATGAGTTTGTTACCAAAAATATAACTTAGAATTTATCTTAATTCATTCTTATATTACTATTTTCCAAACTTTGTCAGAATTAAGCAGGCTGCTTTAGTTAATGTTCCTTTAAGACTGATAGGTGTAAATTAACTCTTTTCCTACTGGCTTCTCTGTATTGGAGCTCATTCAGTGGGCAGCACACTTTACCATGAATAGGTGGGTCTAAACTAATGTATGCTGAATAAGAAGAAATATGTTAATGTGTTGTTAATGTGTTTTCCACAAAAATTGATTGGAAAATGGACTGGTTTTGCAGCTAAGGTTTCATATATGAATAGTGAGTGAGAGGTGTGAATGTACACTTTGAGATTTCAAGCCATATTCATTCCAAAATAAGTGATGATATGGGACCTTAGATAGCTGTATTGAAAGGCCTCACAGTCGCAATATGTAGCGGCACAATCACAATACTGATATTTTGTCCTGATTGTGCCACCGTGTGCCAGACATTCTAAACAATGCTTCCCCTGTTTTATTAAAACTACACAGACTGCCAGCTTGCATCCACACTGATTGCAAAATATGTTAAAAGCTCTGGCAATGATGATGTGCATTAATAACTTTAATCTCAAGGTGAAGGTCCTATGCCAGTTGGACTCTTGGTTTAAAAAAATCTACAGCCTCCAGTTTGGAGCGACTCTTGACTCCAAACTTGTACACATAATGAATGAATGTGTTTATATACAACCATGGAAAAAATAAGAGAATACTTTTCCCTTTTTTCTGTTGTTTGTAGCAGCAGTGTGTGTGTGTGTGTGTGTGTGTGTGTAAAATGCACAGGTGTCTGAACTTTCTGAACTATTGCAGTGTGAGCCGTGTAAAAATAAGAAATGCCTCCATATGTGTTGTGAGTGCAGCAGCTTTTCTATTTGCTGTATTCCAGCAGTTTCACTCCTGATTTAGTTTCTGATGAAACAGAGTCACACATGCACACATTATGCTCTTAACATCACTCTTTTAATTGTTGCCATTGCAAAATATTGTAAGAGTGTTGCGTAGTTTAACATTTCCAAGGTATAATACATTATTTATGTGTATTATTTTTACATTTTCTCCAAACATTTTGTTGTTTGGAATTTTGAATCGAGTGTTGGTCAATAGTGTATAAAACAATAGTGACCTGCACATTTTACACAGCCACACTCCCACAAGCTACAAAAGCAATAACCAGAAAAATATGATGCAGTCTCTTATTTTTTTCCATGGATGTAGTAGAGTGCAGTGCAGTGACAGTGATCATGTAGTTTAGTGATAGTGGTCACAATCTGCTTGTACATTAGAAATGTAGGCAGAATTAAAAGGGTTGATTTTATGGGATAGCATCATGAAGTGCCCTGTAAACCTTTTGTAAATATTTACTAAAACTACGCAGTGCAGCAAGTAAGCTGTCTCTGCAGTAAAGCACAGTAAAGTATGGGGCCTTTTTGTCTTTCTGTGTGAGTCTCATAATGACAGCCTACACCTATTGGCCTAATACACCTCATTCAACTCCATTTAATTATCGTGTCAAAGGGGCTGTACAAGAGCCGTGCCACTTCATCAGGGTTTTTTAAAAGTTTGAGCTTGTATGTGCTTATGCCATCACCCTTTTGTCCATCACCAGAGTCCAGTCTCTGCACAACATATTCTTCATTCCTGTCCAAAATTGATTTACAACTTGTACCTTAGCTGAGGTATAATTTCTATATGCCATACAAAAAAAACATTTAAATAAGGAACAAATAAATTAGGAACATTTAAATAAAAATAAAAACACTGCATTTGTGGACTTTAACAAAACACCCTAAGTGTTTATGCAGAAGTTAATCAAAGATTTATGCAGCTTTATTTTGATTACAATATGAGCAACTGATTATACAGCAGCACTAGCTCAACACCATCAGAGCCAGCTTAAAATACCCCTTTAGAATTAAAGAAGTAAGTTGTTGGAGTTAGTTTGATGGAAAATGTGTCTTGAGACGATGATCTTGAATGCTCTCTGGAAGCGTGGATAAAAGAAGCCATAGATCAGAGGGTTGCACATAGAATTAAAATAGGCCAACCATATCAGTGTGTCAAAAACGTCAACAGGGGTCGAGAAGTTGAGGAAGGGGTCGATCAGATTGGCCATGAAAAACGGCAGCCAGCACAGAAGAAAGGCTCCCATGACAATGCCCAGAGTCTTGGCAGCCTTTCTCTCCCTCTGCTCTGGGGAGGGGCCCACCTCACCAGACTTTACCCCTGCTGACGTTTCGGATATCACTTTAATCTGTTTTCTCGCAACGTAAAAGATTTTCAGGTAGAGGCAGCTCATTAAGGTGCCTGGAATGAAAAAGTTTAACAAGGAACCAACAATGCTCCACTGCTTGTTAAAGGTCAAAGCGCAGTATCCGACACAGGAGCTGACTGTGGTGTCCAGACCCAGAGTGTTGGCTTTGGAGAACACGATCCCAAAGCTGAAGCTCAATGAGAAGCCCCATATGGTGGTGAGACACACTGCTATATTATTGTTATTCACCTTCGTCCGATACTGCAGAGGCTCACAGATGGCCAAGTACCTGTCGACAGACACCAGGCACAGGTGCAGGATGGATGCAATACCCAGCGTCATGTCTAAGCTGGAATGGATTTGACAAAAAAAGTCCCCCAAGAACCAGCAGCCCTCCACCCATCGCACCATGCTGAAGGGCATGACCAGGCAGCCCAGCAGACAGTC
>JBBPCY010073915.1:0-10009 GCA_037974405.1 Brachyalestes nurse | reverse complement strand
TCAGTCAAGTTCTTCCACACTGAACTCCTCCAGCATGTCTTTATGGAGCTGCTCTGTGCTCTGGGACACAGTCCTGCTGGAGTAGAGAAGGTTCTTCTCTAAACTGGGTCCACAGAGTTGGAAGACTTGAGACTTGACTCGGACCTGGGTGCTGTGACTCGTGTGTCATAAGTCATAAACAATGTTCATTTCGTGGAATGTTTTATTTATATGCTGCACTCTTTCCAACAACCCGAAAACCTTGCACCGGTGTCCCATTACTTTTGTCCGAGGTGAATGGTTAGCCCTATCTAATTGTGGAAAAGTGGAGAGATATATTTTTCATATTTAACATTTAGATTAAGATCATTTAAGGCAAATCCTCCATGTTGGTGAGGGCATATCCCAGCACACAGCACCGCCCCCTGCTTAGCAACAGCCAATTATAATCATGGGGCGTGGCCAATTAGAATATCTTCTAAACATTTAGAGCTCAACATTTACAGTCAAACATCCCATATTTAGAGTCACCGTTTGTAAACATCGCCACTCAAAGACAGAGACTCGACTTAGACTTGGTAAAAAGGACTTGTGAACATCTCTGCTGTACTGTTACACCGCTGTACTGTCATTGTTTGTATTTGTATTGTTTGTATTGTCTGTATTTTATTGTTTCTGACATTCCCTGCACTTTGTTCAATGCTGCTGACTGCCTCCTATGTAATAATCATACTTATGGTGCTTCACTAGTCACTCTGGAAGATTTACATCCTGTTACATTGTTGTATTGTACATTTATTGCAAAGTTTACATTTATATTTACGGCATATATCAGACGCTTTTATCCAAAGCGACTTCCATTCTCTACCTACAGGGGGCAGTCTCTCCCTGGAGCAAATTAGGGTTAAGGGTTTTACTCAGGGACCCAGTGGTGGTGCTGAAGGTAGGATTCGAACCCGTAACCTCATGGTCCGGAGGCAAGTATCCTACCCACTGAGCCCCTCCACCCAACTTGCTCTCTGCTGAATGTTGCTCCGTGGTGAAATGTCTTATCGCACTCTGACGTGTTCACAGCTGCTGATGACAATTAAGTAACCTTTTTAAAGTGAATTTATTAAAACAGTTTAAATCAGTTTTGTCATTTGGTAGTGGAACCAGCTCATCAAAACCAGAGTTTTATGAAACGCGGACAGAAAAAGACAATCTAGAGCGGTACAGCCGCCGTCACTCACGTATATGCGTGTGGGGTCGAAGGGGCACTCGTCGGTGACGCGGTAGGTGTTGAAGGCGCTGATGTTGCTGTCCAGCTTGCACTGCGTCAGTAAACTCGAGCCGCTGTTACTGATGGCCGTCACTGTCGAGACGGCGACGCTCGCGGCGGAGGCGGAGCCAAAGATGAAAGACAGGATGCTCATCACCAGTAATGCCCACTTCTGCAGAGGAGAAGGATAACAAATGAAGTACCACTGATACGTGAAAGAACAGTGTGCCAGTGCAGCTATAAAGAACACCACAGTAACTATATGCTACTACCCAGCTTCATTATTACAGGTCAGACATTTTCAGATTCTTTTTGGATTCTTTTCATGAAGGAAAATAAACAAATTCTTCTGTCTGTAATGTCCTGTCCATGATAGGTATTGCATCTTTGTTATTAAACATTAAAAGTTTGGACACACCTTTTCGGATTCTTTCATGACCATAAAGAAACTCTCAAAAATCAAAATTTTCTGCTTAAAATGTAACGCTCATGAGTACACAATGAGACAAAATTATACTGATACTGTTAAATTAAGCATTTACTGTATTTACATTTACATTATTTATCAGACGCTTTTATCCAAAGCGACTTCCATTCCCTGCCTACAGGGGGCAGTCTTGGGGTTAAGGGTCTTGCTCAGGGACCCAGTGGTGGTGCTGAAGGTAGGATTCAAACCCATAACCTCTTGGTCCGGAGGCAAGTATCTTACCCATTGAGCTACCGCCACAATGAGACAAAATTATACTGATACTGTTAAATTAAGCATTTACTGTATTTACATTTATGGCATTTAGCTGATGCTCTTATCCAGAGCGACGTACATCAGCGCTCAAGTCTTGTTTACATAATACTGTATTGTTTACATGCTGTTTACATAACATACAATAAACCACACCGTCACCAAAAAAAACTAGAGAAAATCAAAATGATAAACACCAATGCTCTCTCTCAGTGCTAACAGTTATGACCCAATGTTAGATGAGTGTGATAAAGTATTCTAACACTAGTGTGGATGTTTTGATAGAGCATTCTGGGCTGTGCGTTTCTGCAGAGAGGCGTGTGAAAAGATCTGAAAAGCTGAAAATGCAGGTTAGAAACTTGTTAGTGAAATTCCCAAAAAAGGACTTCGATAAGGTTTAAATAAAGAAGCTCACCACGAGACATGATAAAAGTATAAAAGAAAGATTTAATAAAGTATCTTGCAGCAAGGGAACAAGTCTGGAAAAAGAGTTGTTCTGAAGAACTGAGCGTGTGCTTTCAGTTTATACAGCAGCAAGCAGTGTGTGTGCGTAACGTAACAATAAGCAATGTGTGTGCATGACGTGGTTGTCGTTAGGTTAGTCAAAACAAGAGACTGTGTATCTTCTCCGCTCCCGGACACTTCCAGCTGCATGGCTCCGACCTTCTATCAGAGATACAGAGAAGACAGTGCTCACAGAGATAGATATAAGAAAGAGAGGTTACAGGATTATAAAACTCAAAGGTTTCCTAATGATTTAGTGTGTGCTTGATGTCACTAATATATGAACTTTAATAAGATTAATGATTTAATAGGAAAGAAACTTTAATAAGGATAAAATTTCTCCAACATCCCGTCCTGTTTATACTGAAAAGTTTCTTGGCCAATACAATTAAGAACATCAGTGTTCAACCCTTCAGAAGATTTGCATTTAACACATAATGTTGACTGTCTCTCAGGGTCTGCTTACGCGGCCATCTTAAAAAATTCCTGTCAACCAACATTTTCATACTGGCTTTGCCCACGACAGGGGACATAGTTTAGAGCTCGGCCTGAACTTTGACAGGCCAGGGCCGGAGGGACTTCTCGATCCTCATGTTGGTCGCTCTCCTGAGATGAAAAACACAACAAAATGAACCAAACATTTGGCCAAGCCCTCTTTCTTTACCCAGTAACAGGTCCAGGGCCTTCTGATTTTGTCATAAGTGAGGTTGGCTCCCTCTGCTCTGCCAACCCACGTATAATAAATGTAAATGTAAATGTAAATGTAAATAATATCTCTGGTGTAATTCACAAAGCGTGTAGATTATAACAAATGTAATCGATTTAGTCCACATTTTATTTACTGTAACCCACCAGAATAAGAAAGATTCAAACCCCACAGCCGCCTGATCTCGTGCTTTAAACTCATCAGGTAACCCGCGGGGAACCCCAATAGCATCTATCCAAACCTTGGTGTTAACGGAGCCGCGAGGAGCTCCAGGAGCTGCTCTCCGGTGACACTGAAGGCGAGTAGTCAAATGTGAGCCGGACAGTTGGTTCAGGTCTTTTTCAGGCAAGACATAGAGAGGCATGAGAAGCTGTATCATAGCACAACTACCATCCCAATACTCAGGAAGCCTAGACCTCAGTGTACGGTCCCCACAAAAGCCACCGCACATCAGCTCTGCTCATAATTTGGCCCTGTAGTGGATCTGGGCTAAACTCTTGGTTTGGATCAGACACATTTATAGCAGTCTGACAAAATTCTGGTCCCAGGGTTCCCACGCTTCGACCATTTCGGTCTTCCAAGAGGAAGCCTGTATCATTCCTCCATACGAGGCAGCAGTTGGTGGTAGAACCTTAGATTTCACTGGTGCAGACAAAGTGAGAATGTTTTACACGCTTCAGTAGTCGGAGTATAAGACTCCTTATATAATTTCAGCATGCATTTAATCCCTTCAGGACTCTCTTCAGCGTTCATCCTGAATGGGGTGGTTGCCATGTGCGGTCTAGCCTTAGCTCAGGCACTGCAGTCAGATTTGTCACTTTGATCAGTGGTGTATAACATTCACTCTAGCCACTTTTTATCCCAAAATCCTGTTTCCATAGCTGTAGTGTCCTCAACAGTTAGCTTAGTCAGATATTTAGTCACATGATCAGGGCCAGGTTGTAAGGCTGGCCCTACACTTTGACTCTCATCCTCACAGGCAATTTCCTGTGGCTTCAGCACATTAATGGCCACCAGCTTTGCAGGATCCTTTCCTGACACATCAGCTCCTAGAACATATGTGTCATTATCTTTTACATTAGGATCCTTTAGGGTCAAAATCGGAGGGTTACACTGGTTATGACCACACTGGCGTGCAGTACCTTGCTTTATGTGTGTCTATGTGTTCTGTAGGGTCGGGTTGTCTGCAGTACTGGGATCATACCTCCAATGCTCTTGTGAGGTGTGCGCAATAACATTACCCCAGGATTCACACAAGCATCTCCTATAGCTAGTGCATGTGGTCGTGGTCACATATAGATACTAATTGCTTCACCTCCAGGCCTTCTGGTCTCCAGATCCACAGTTGATAACACTGCAAACATCAAACACTACCACACAGTCAACACCTTCAGTACAATTAATCACAAGATCGCATTCGTCTTTTACTCAGAAAACTTCAATGGTTAGCTTTCTCCATCACAGCGAGTCCATAGGACCTCTTCACTCTGTCTCTGGTGCTCTTTTTGGAACTTTTCTCTGCATTTATTCTCTGGGGGTCGTCCTGCTAAGAGAGAGGGAATGGTGACGGTGTTCTAAGTATACACAGTGTGCCTCTCACTCCACATAGGCCAGGGTGTCAGGTAGGGTGCCAGGGTTTTCTATACCGGACAAAACCTACTGATTCCGCCATTCTGCACTCTCTACACTGCGGGGGTCTCCCTGCTTCACTGGATTTGAGACGAAACCGGTATATGCGCCGGAAACCCCTTTGTAGTCCAGACTTCACCCCGCAGCCCCAGAGTGAGAATAGGGAATATCCTATACATATATATATTCTTTTTATTTTTTATTTTACCTTAATCATTGAACACCCTCTTACAGTGTGATAAGTGCACCCAAGAGGCCCTTTCAGCACTCTTCACAGCCGTGGCAGTGCTCAGCAACACTTGGAATGGACCCCTCCCACCGAGGGTCGTCAGTGCTTCCTCTTAATGAGTTTGATCAGCACCCAGTCTCCTGGTAGCACATCTTTCTCCTGGGGGTCCACCTTCTCTCCTGGAATTAGATGATCAGACACAATTTGTTTATTCATAAACATGTTTTTCGTATAATTTGCCCGTCCAGCTTCCTCATCATCACGAGTAGAGGGAGTCAGCTCTGGCACTCGATAACTTCTCCCATACAGTATCTCAGAGGGAGTCAGTCCACTACTGATTGGAGTTATATGCAAACTTAAAGTTACCAGAGGCAGGCAGTAAATCCAATTCTTTTTTTCTGTCTCTGCCAAAGTTTTTCTTAATTTAGCTTTTATTGTGCCATTTTGTCTCTCAACCAACCCTGCAGACTGGGTATGGTAAGCACAGTGATTCTTCAGCTAAATTTTTAATGTTTCTGCCATTAATGTAATAACAGCTTTCAGAAAATGTCTTCCATTATCACTGTATATATATATATTATTTTTTTTTTAAACCTGCATGTTGTAAATATCTTATTTATTGCAGCTTTCGTTGCTCCTGATTCAAAATGGCTGCATATCTAAACAGACTTTTAGGTAATATTAATTTTCCTTGTTGTCAGCGATAAAATCCAGTATCATCTTTAGCACCTAATTTAATCCATTTATCCGTTTCAGATTTTGGCGCATTCCTCTGCCTATTTAATAGCACTTCAGAGTCTAACTCTGTATCTTGTATAAGATAACACGACTTCATGAGTGCTGCCTTTTCCAGTGGTTCATCCTTAAGGTCAGGCCTAGGTTTTGTCACCTGTGAGATTTCAGCTAAACAATTATGCGGCTCTCTGTCCTCTGCTGTAGGCAGGAGAACTTAGGGTTCTAACCCTGTACAGCGCTCTATAGTTAAATGAGGTTGAAATAACAGCATAGTCATATACGACAGATGTTGAGATGATTAGAAATATGAGATTTTATTCTGTAATGAAACTACAGAAACAGCGTGTGGCGCTTTTATAGTTAATCAATGAAACAGCAGAGAAAACTGAGAGCAGTATTCAACTTTTGTGAGTTTTCTTGTTTCTCTGTTTCTCCCACATATTTTTCAAACCACTGTAGCAGCTTCTTAGCTTTATATTATTTAAATTTTGGTGGGTCTGTAGGATCAATAATATTGTATCTCCCTCATTTTTTGACATATATTGGGAGAAACTTACAGACTCTGGATTAGTTCACATGCAGCAAAGTTTTACTTTGTTGCGCATTTATATTATGTGGGGAAACCTATGTTCTCCCAACAGCTTCATTATAGACAGTAATACTGATCAAAAAAAAAATTCTGATCAATACTTTGTTGAGTTACTTTTAACTCAACAAAGTATTGTAATACCTAAATTAGACATCAAAAATTTGGAGCCTTCACTCCCCTTTGGTCTATAACCCGAGCGTAAGGCTTATAGGGGTTCCCCTGTAATTAGCGAACTGTGAGGCTGAATTCAATTGTGTGAAAGCTTATGACGTATTTTCAGTCCACTGTATTGGCCCAGAACTAGATAATTGTTGCGTTAACTCTGGTAAGTGGTGCTCAGCTGAAAATAATTTGGAATAAATGTGCATAAAAAGAATGGGCCTTAAATCTGGACCGTTTGTCGCTCAAACTAATTTGCATTTCGATACTTTATGGCCCTTCTCAGCAAAGAGGCTAAGAGACACAGTGTCATCGCCATGGAGATGACCCTGAAGACGTGCTCTCTGGTCAAAATAAAATACCTTATCTAAACTCTTTCAGCTTGAAAACAAAGTTTAGATGTCACTGCGCCCTAAACTTGCGCAAATATTAGCCAGCAGAATCACCCTTAATATTAGCGTAACTGAAAAAATTATCTGAATACGAATCATTATTTTAATATATATATTTTTTCCTGATTACAAAGAATATATGTGATTTTCCATGATGGAACTCAAACACGAAGCAAAATTAACTGTCCAAAAGTATAGGGACAGTGAAAAATGCACTCGCCAGATCACTCACAGAAACATAAATGTCGCATCTGACAAAAATAGCTCTAGTCTCATCTTCCTCGGACAACAACAACAAAGACCTATATGTTATCATACTGACACCTATACAGTTTCCCTCCGGGCTAGTGCGATTTTACTACAATCTGCAAGTGGTTGGCCCTACCGCCTGCAGATGCTGTCCCAGTTATGTTTTTACACAAAGCCTGAAAAGAAAATGCATTTTGTCTAGTACACTGTAACTTTAAATCAATTTTTTGAAAGCATCAGGTCCTGATTCTGACTCTGAATACAAAGCAACCTCCTTAAATTCACGCCTCTTCCAGAGAGACCAGGGGTCTCATTTATAAAACTTTGCGTAGAACTCATACTAAAAGTGTACGTGCGCTCAAAAGACGAAAATGACGTACGCACAGAAAAATTCAGACTTATAAAAACGTGCGCACGCACACCTGCACGCAATATACGCTTTATAAATCGCACTCCACGTGGAAGTGTGCGTACGTGGACTTTCAGCATAATCCGCCCTCTACACGCCCTCTACACGCCCTCGTTCCACCATATATGGTAAATGCAAATCACCTCATGCATATTTAAGCTGCCGATGTGAATGAAAACAGGAAGGTGCCCGAAATAAAAAAAAGTTGTCTGTTCTTAACGTGATTATTAAAAAAAAGAATTACAGCGCATTGAAAGATCCAAATGCCTATTTTTATAGTGTAAACCATAAATATGTCTCCAAATGTTCTCCCAGATCAATTTAATTTCATTTTGAACTCAGTTTAATACATTACCCTTAAAGAAAATGTGAATATAAACCCGGTTTAAATAGGAAAAGTCAGGAAGGAGACAGAGAGAGACACACAGAGAGAGAGAGAGACACAGAGAGACACAGAGAGACACAGAGAGAGACACAGAGAGAGACACAGAGAGAGACACAGAGAGAGACACAGAGAGAATATATATTTTTTTATAAATATCAAGGTGAAATTCATCACAGCTTGCGTAGTATGAACCCAGATCCGGCGATATTTATATATATGTAACAGATAAGAAACATGTATTTTTTTTAAATATAATTATAGGAACAAAAGTGTGAATGTATTTCACCAAAATCTTTTAGGTGACTGCCGTTTCTCAGCCGTCACTGATGTGATGTTAGGTTAGAGCGCCCTCTATTGGATGTAAGGGAGAACTCTCGTCAGACTCTCGTCAGCCGCTCGGCTGGCGAAGCTGTCCTTTTTTCCAATGCTGGTGTTAAATCTTCTGTGCTCTCTTTGACTTTGTGGCCAGTTTGAGTTTGAGCTCGAGGTCAAATAAAGAATATAAGGTGTATATATATATGTATACACCTTATACATATATGTGACCGAATAAGTGAAATACATGTACGGTGTATGTACACGAGCACAGGGAATTATTATTTATGTACTGAAGCTGCTCACCCACCCGCGGTCATATTTTCTTTCTCCAAAATGTTCGTACGCATGGATGAAAGTTGGCGTATATTTGCGCACATTCTGGCGTCAAGTTTTTTTCTATAGATCGCAACGTTTGCGTATAAAGAGCCGTACGCATCTTTTAGGTCCCGTTTTGTGCGTACGCAACGGTTATAAATGAGACCCCTGGTGTTTTGTGTTATTGAAATAGGCGCAGGCTCCTGTAGTGCGGGAGCTGTGGCCCCCGCCTCTCCTACGTAGGGAGTAGGGTTAACGGGAGCGGGTTGAGCGGGTCGGGCGGGTGGAAGATGTCGCCGTCTTCCAACAGCGTTCTCGTCCTCCCGTCAATCATAGCGATCATAGTTTTCTGATCTTGTCTCAGTTTATTTATTTATCTATTTATTTTACATTTTTTCTTAACATTCTGAGCATTCTCTTTCATCGTCAAGCACATACTTTTTCTTCTCTTTCTCATCCGTGTCAGCCTTTTTCTATCTGTTTAACTTCTGACACGCCGTTTCACCCATTTTAGAGTTACTTTTCCTCTTTTTTTTTTTTTTTTCCCAATGTTTTTTGTTTTTATTATACATTTATAAAGAAAGGAAGGAAGAAAAGAGAAAGACCTTGCAGGTCTGCTACCCCAGCCTGCCCATTGCAATATCTTTAACGTGCGCACGGAGGTTTTTATTCCCGTAGTCCCCTCACCAAGACTGTGGACTTGAGTCCCTTAGCTCCAACTAAGTACTCTTACTCAGTTTATTTTCCTCTCACAGAGCCTCGATGATGCGGAGTCTCATCACTTCCACAGTCATTAAGAGACTGTCGCCTCTGACCATCAACAGGAAAATTATCAAAACTTAAGTGATATCTCGTCAGCCTACCACGGATAAATCGTGAAAAACGTTCAAGGGATAATCTCTTCAACAACCAACAGAAAAACTGTGTGCAATTCCCTGAATTGCCGTGGAGCACTCCCAACAACAACAAAGGCTCTTCAGTGGCGAGAAAAACTAAACTGTCCCCTAGAATTATTCAACAGAATAACTGTGTGCAATTCCCCGAATTGCCGTGGAGTCCCCGAATTGCCGTGGAGCACTCCCAACAACAACAAACTCTCTCCAGTAGCAAGAGAGAAAATAAAACCATTAATACTGTACCGTGTCAGTGGTGAGCTCTGGTATTTTTCGTATCCCGTCACCCTCCGTCCTCCAGAAGCTTAGCCGGCCTCTTTTAACAGCAATTCAGCTGGAGGACTTTCATTAAGGAGTCACAGACTCCCCCGTGCACGGATTTCGGCTCTGCCGACCCTGGAGGACGGAAAGGATGTAGAGATCCGGCTCGGAAGGACCAAGTTGTTAGTGAAATTCCCAAAAAAGGACTTCGATAAGGTTTAAATAAAGAAGCTCACCACGAGACATGATAAAAGTAT
>JBBPCY010073914.1:0-10009 GCA_037974405.1 Brachyalestes nurse | reverse complement strand
GTGATAAAAATGTCATGACCATTGTAGCCTAAGTTATAGGCTTGTATTCAATAATAAATGGTAAAAAAAACTGCTTCTTGTAACATCTGTAAGTATGTGCGATTAAATGCGATTATTAGATTAATTAATTGCCACACCATGTAATTAATTAGCACTAGTTGTAACAAATATTAACATTGAAGTATTTAGTACTGTCCAGAACACAAATCACATTTTTTAAAGTGTGATGTAATAAGGTGAGTTTAAAATGAAATTGGAAGTGTTGGGAGAATATTTGGGGACATATTTAGGGTTTAGACCATAAAAATATTTTTTACAGATTCACGGTTTTTCACAAATTTAAACACAGAAAAAACATGTACATTTTTTACGCTGATTAATCGCACCACGTGACTTTAACCTGGTATGGTGTTCCGTCCAAACATGTTTCCCATCGCGCATGTACAGTTCCACAGTCTTGGGATTCAGTGCCATGCTCATAAATCTGTGCTACTTTGGGATGCTGACAGCTGTATAAACTTCAAGGGAGCATTTTTCCACAGGGTAGCATGAATCGATAAACTCTGCTGTCGATTTGCGCCACCATAGCATTTTTCTGCAAGGTAGCATAAATCGTCAGAACACCCTGCTGCACGGTGGCATTTCTCAGTGTTAGAACCTGACTAGAAACAGGCTCTATGCACCTCTAAAGATCTATCTATCTAGGCCCTTCTCATTTAAATAGATTATCTTGGAATATGTATAATTGGCCTATTTTCAGTCATTATCATTATCAGTTCTAAACTGACTGTATAAACTGTATTTTGTATAAAGCATCTTTAGATGTTATTATTAGAAGTAACATTGACCTGATGTGGTCTACTATGAGGCAACACTATTGATGTGGAATTTGACCCGCACTAAGAAAACACTGAACATGCAAAAAGGTTTACGGGAAATGTTGTGTCTACAGCACCTCTTTCTCTCAACTTTGCTTCTTTTGTTTGTAATGTTTACTTTCTCTTTACTGCAATATGTACGTAATTATTTAAGGATCTGACTATAATATTGGTGAAGTACCAGAACTAGGAGAAGTAATCTTACCAGTATACCAGTATTACTCAACCAAAAAATACCTTGATGTTTTGCTGATGGCATGTCACTCACATGCCATATAGATATTAAAATAAAACTACATTTGTATTTGAATTTCACTCTCTACCTGTTATTCACTCTCTCTCTCTCCCTTTCTCTCTCTCTCTCTCTCTCTCTCTCTCTCTCTCTCTCTCTCTCTTTGCTCTTTTCTTTATTGTTCCTTCGCCAAATCAAACAAATACAATTTTGCTCTGACTTTTAAACTCTCGCTGTATTAACATTCCTCATTTCAAACCACCACGGTTTCTCAACAGGAAAACTTGGGAAAGTGCTGGAAAGCTTCAGTCAATAATGAGAAGGACTTGTCTAATTCTGTGGTGAGTTTTTACTTTTGAACCTCAGGAATCCCCAAAATTGGGATTTGAAATTCTGTCCAAAACCTGTTACTGGAAGTGATTTGCTTCTTCAAGATCAAATATCATTATTAATGTCATTGGTGGTGATAGGAAAACTATCCAGTTCCTGTTTTATGTCACTCTAAAGTATAATAGCCCGTTGACACACTCATGACTGATGCCTCAACAAGAGTGAAATCAGTGAAATTTACCTTCTACTATCAGTCATGAACATTTCAGCCCAGCATAGCTCATGTTTCTAATAGCTGCTTGATCAGCTGAAATCTCAGTACACCTTATTGAGATTCAGGTCGAGCACTACTGAGAACAGAGTGGTGCTGGACTATAGTGAATGTTAGAGATGACTTCTGATTGTACTCTGTTTCTATGATGTAAAGTGTCCACCAAGCCTGCAGTGCTTGGGATGGTAGCACTGTCAACTCTTTAGATGAATACATGCACTGCATGTTCTGGCCCAGTTCAGTCATTAAATCCAGTGTAAGGATGGAATCAGCCACAGGGGAAGTGAAACTCAGAAAAAAGACAGGATCCAATTCGCTACAGAGAGATTAGAGACACATCCAGCAGTTTACTATGGAGCCAGGACTCAGCAGCAGTGCCTTTTCATTACTGTAAGTGTTTTTTCCCTCTAACGGAGCTCTTAAATATCTTAAACGCCCTATAAGATCGGGAAACATTAGAGATTTCAAATGTGGTCGTGTCTTAGTACCGTTTGTTTTGGAGGGAAGGGGGACAGGAGGGGGAGTGAGGGGATTTCTGGTCCTGGTCCGAGTATCGGGTATTACAGAGCGCCAGATTTTGATTCAGACTGGTGTGAGGTTGTGTTTAATGGAGGCTAAAGTTAGTGTGAGGTGCATCAAGGTTTACTGATCCTCTTTATGGGTTTTCTTTACTGAACTGAGCTGAAGTGTGGGGTCCACCTTGACTTTGGACAGCTTTCATTGAAGATTCCACAGTGGTCAAATCTAACAGTCAAGACTGTTAACGGATAGAAAATGCCTGGACTGAGCATTTTCACTTTCAGTGCCCGTAAAAAGTTTTGTAGTGCTGGCTTTTAATTATTTATTTCTTTGAGTAGTATTTATTTATTTGTTTGTTTGTTGGTTGTTTACTTATTTATTGGTTAGTTAGTTTGTCAAATGTCAAACATTGACTTGAAAAAATTAAAAAGATGTGCAATTTGGTCAGAAGTGTCCAAACTTTTACATAACACTAGATCTACATAATACAGTGTGGCTTGGTCAGGAGATGTGTCACTGCAGGTAACATAAAATAAGGCAAGCATAAATTATTGTTGATGGTATTTTTACCACCATCAATTTACCACAAATTACTGTGAAATGTATGTTGTATAACCCTAACTCTCTCTAACTCTCTCTCTCTCTCTCTCTCACTCTCTATCTCTCTCTCTCCCCAGTCTGCTATGGATGAGTGTGTGCGAGTGCAGAGTGCCGATGTATGGGCAGGTTCAGTCTCCACTGTACCCTGATCCCTATCCAGGTAATGTCCATAAACAGTGGGATCTGGAAGTTCCCAAGGGTTACAAGATCCAGCTCACCTTCAACTACCTGGACATTGAACATTCTGACAACTGCTTCTATGACTCTCTGATGGTGAGTGGTTCATAATCATAATCGTTTCTCACATGTCAATGTAATATTGACACAAGTATTTTCCAATGTAATTTCTGAGTTTTAGCTTCAATCCAGGTTTTGTATTATAAAGCTTTGGGAAGGTCCTGTGATGAAGATTCCTTGGATATGTGCATATATGTTCATGTCTATTGGGTCTTTTAACTTGTACTGATTATCCAAGGTGCACAAGCACTGAATTCTTTGCACAGTATTTAGAATATAGAACATTTTACTAACAATTTACATTAAATAATTACAAAAAGAATCTGCATATTTGCATGGAAAAATGTACAACAAAATGTACAACTATAAGTGTACTTTTGCTATTCTTCACATGGGGCTAGGTCTATAAGAATGAATGAGGCTTGGTATTAATGTTAGCACTGGTATCGATACTTAAATGCCAGTTTTTTACTTAAATGCCCGGTTCACGGAAATCGCCGGCAGACTACAACAATTTTCAACAGGCATTGCAGCGGGCAGCCCCTCCCCCCCGGCTATGCGGAGGACCCAATGTTTACATGACAGCTATCTCGGGACTAAAGGTGTGTGCCACCTTTTTTTTCCTCTGTAGAGAACCAGGGGGAGCTTTGGGGCTTTAGAGGCCCGAGGCTCTCCCTTTGCTCTCTAAGGAGGGAAAAAATCTGCACACACCTATAAATGAGTCCTGAGCCAGCATTTAGCCCCGTAGCTCGGCCTGGGAACAACCTAGCGCCGCAAAATTTTACACGGACCCTCAGCTCCCCCAGACCTATCAAACATGACCGGTGGCGAAGCTTTCCTCCCCGCAGAACCTGTCCGTCGGTCCCGTGAGCACTGACTTTTCAAGCCGCATCGCTCCACAGGGCGAGCACCCAGCCACACCAAACTTGAAATGCTGGTAGATCTCTGTGAGACCATTCCCATGAGCCCTCGTTTCCCCCATTAGCCTTAGTATCCTTAGTATCGGTATTGAGTTTGAAATTTCAGTATCGTGACAAGCCTACTTGGTATACATTAAGAATAGTGATGGGCTGATCCACATTTTTCCAGTTCTGATCGGATTCCAATACATGACTGCCAATACGGATACTGATTCCGATATAATACATCTTTTTTATTTTAATATAAGCATTATTTTTGTTGAAATTGAGCTGTTTGTTTGTAAGGTTACGTCACAGAATAAATAAACTACTAACCACTTATTAGAAGAGTAAAAAATATACACAACTACACTGAATTTAAAGGCATTCCAAAGGAATTTATTTACTTTACATTTCACAAAAAGGTATCAGCAACAGCTGTAAAATGTTGTAAATATCAAAAACACAACAATCTTGGTTGAATCAAATAAATAGTTCAAGTATTAGGTCCATTTTAGCGGCAACAACTGTGTAGAAAATAAAATGCAAATCTAATAAATTTAAAATAACGTGAATTTGGAGACATAACATGGGCAGAGTGTAATCTAACCACTGCTGTATTTAAGGTGGAACAGCCGAGTTATGAGATGCCCAACTTTAGCCTCGTCGTGTTTTGAGAGATAGAGAGAGGGGGAGAGGGCAAAACCAGTCAACAAACACACAAAACAGCCCCTGAAAGAACCCCAAAGAGGTCTTGAGGGACAGCTAAGAGTCTTCGCTAATATTCCTTTCACTGTTGGGTTGTCTGCTGTAAATTGGTTGCGTTTATACACAAATTGCAAGTAGCCGTCTTGCTTTTTGACGTTTCCAAACTAAAGTATCTTCAAACGAGCGACATTTCAAAACAAGGCTCGCTCAGATAAGTCTTTGATAAGTTGTTGCAGGTTCACAGTATGGGGGCGGTGACGCATCTTGTATTACAGTGTCGAGTTTAAGGTCCAGCACAAGCTGCGAACTGGTATATAGAGATCGGGGCTGTCCGACCGATATCCGAAATCAGATTTACAGCTAAAGCCAAATTCTGGTCCTTTTAGGCTCAGGTCGAGAAGCAGGTCTCAATTATGGTGTGTTTTCGCAGCTTTATTAGTGCAAAAATGGAAGTGAGAGTTGAAACCGCTCTGTTCTGTGATAATTTTGCTGACTGTTAAATAAACTATTTTGAGACTATTTTCATTTCTCTTTTGTTAACAAGATTTTGTATGGTAAGAAAATTTTGGGGAAGTTCTGTGGCCAGAAGTCCTCAGATGCACATCATCCTGGCAATAAGCCCATCTTGTCTCCTGGCAATCGTCTTCAGCTGGTGTTTGTGACAGACGATTCAAACCCAGGGCCTCAAAAATACCTCGGCTTCTCTGCCTTCTATCAGGCTATTGGTAAGCTATTAGACATTACTGTTTCTCAGTGCCAAGTAAAATGTATTCAGGTAGTACTTTCCTACAGTCTAATGGTCCCAAAGCGTATTTATAAAGATCCAGGTTCACGACTCGAAGCTAAATCGAAGCTGAAAAAAATGAACTCAAGAAAAAGACTGATTATAAACTCTTAGGTTTTTGTTCTGAACGTGTAATGAACTTTTAATCAGAATCAGTAAACGTTACTGATCCCAGAGGAAATTCCTTATGTTATGACTGCACAGGCACACAGAGACACAAAGACAAGAACAATATAAAATATTTAAATTTTAAAAAATATGTGAAATACACTATACTATATACACAATTGTTTCTGTATAAATAAAATATATAAAATAAAAGTAACTTACATTTACATGAATTACTGGTAAGACAAATGGTATTTAGGAGTATGTTATGTAATAGAGCATCTGTACATGTTCATTCAGATGTGGACGAGTGTTCCTCTCCTGTTTCTTCGGAGGACTCTGATCCCCCCTGCTCTCAAATCTGCCTCAACACTTTGGGCTCCTACATGTGTGCTTGTGACTACGGCTACCAGCTGAGGGGCGATGGACGCACCTGTGTGTGTGAGTGATGCTTTTGCAGAAATCTTGGCCCCAGAATTTAATGCTCAGATTTACAGCATGGTGCTCTGTCTTCTTTCATAACACCCATATATACAGTTATTTCTCTGTTCTAGTGGGCTGTGGGGAAGAAATTTTCAAGGAGTCAGAGGGGACCTTGTTTAGCCCTGGATATCCAAACAGTTCCCCCCTCGGACTGGACTGCACCTACAACATCGCTGTTGAACCCGGCTTTGAGGTCACGCTTAACTTCAGCAACACTTTTCATATTGAGGAAGTCTATAACAAGGGACCCGTCTGCCTTTTCCATTGGCTGCTGGTATGAAACATTGATGCATTTTATTTTTTAATGTGTGTGTCTGTGTGAAATGAGCCCCGTTATAATCAGTCAATTCAGCACACTAGCAGGCATGAAGATGTTTGGACAGAAATGTGTCATAAGACATTTTGTAGGGTGTCACAGTATCACTTCCTTTTTTGTGGCTTCTCTAGAAAGAATTTTGTAAACTGGGCATGTACACTCAATTAAAAAGATGATCCTTGTTCAGGAATCTACAGAATTACAGGTATTAGCTGGAGAGCAGTTGGTGAAGCTATGGGTTACAACAGAGCAGGGCAAGCACACCACTCAACACCAATAAAATTCTTAGAGCAGGACTCTTAATGCTACATCTGCCTACATCTTTAATGAATGTATCTGAATACAACTGTAATCGTGAATGACTGTCAAATGCTAATATGTAAATGTACGATCTGAATAATCTGACACAATCTGGAAGAGATGGTGAAGTTTAAATGAACATCTCTGTGGGATAAAAGATCAATTTGATTTATATTTATTAAACCCATATTAAACCCAGCTTGAAGAATACTACAATGATCTGGGATAAGTTACATGTTTCCAGAAGAAACTGTGGCTGTTCTGCAGACAAACAAGCTGAAGCATTCAGAAAGTTGTGTGCAAATTAATCCACTTTACATCTACTATTGGGTGTGCAGACAGGGTGTGTGTACAGTGTAAGCTTCAGACCCTGTAGATTCCTCTCCATCTTAACACCCAGGCCAAAGTCTCATTATGGTATTCTGAAAGCAATTCCTGAGTCTGGAACTTAATTATAATATAATATAATATAATATAATATAATATAATATAATATAATATCATTCATGTAAATTAAATAAGTCAATACCAGTCAGATGTTTTGCCCACACTGAGATTTTCTGCATTTGCATGTTACTCATTTAATATTAACTAAAAACATGTTTTGCCAACATAAAGTGTTCACCCTTTGTTACCTTCAGTAGCCAGAATAAGTCATATTTTTATTCATCACTCCTGACCTATAAAATGTCACCTATTAAAAAAAACTGTAAATGGTACAGTTAATATAAAAAGAACAGTGGATGCAATCTCCCACTGTCCATATGTGCCAGTTCCCTCTAAATGTAATATGTTTGTTTACAGCAGCAAGGCTGAGATATTCTGTGAAAGAAGAACCCATTCTTTGTAGCTACATTATTCACTTACTTTTTCCAGGTAACTGTCCCAGGTCAGAAGCCCATGAAGTATTGTGGTGAGAAAAGCCCCGGAATCCTCCACACTGGCTCCAACAAGGTGCAGCTGGAGCACCACACGGACACCACAGGGCACAGCGGAGGATGGAGCCTTCACTATACCACCCAGAGTGAGCAGGCCGAGCACAGGAGGAGATCAGCCAGACAGCTAGGATACTGGAGACAGGAAAGCCAGAAACATACAGTCGCTAGACATGACAGTCAGCATGGCTCACAAGAGTTAAAAATAACATCTACAATTGCTGGGAGGAAGTCAGTGGGAAGTTAATTACAAACGTTTATCAAATATGAATGTACTGTGGGGAAGTGCAGGGTCATGACTGGGTCCAGGCTATATGTATAAAAATAAAGATTATTAAAACACATGTTCATATTTAGTATGTGCTTGTATAAATAAATAAACAGTGTACAAGACACTGCAGCACCCCATACCCAAAATTCATTCCCGCAAGCATTTGACTGAAGCTCTTATCCAGAGCAACTTACAATAATTAGTTACAGGGACAGTCCCCCTGGAGCAACTGAGGGTTAAATGTCTTGCTCAAGGACACAATAGTAGAAAGTGAGGGTTTGAACCTGCAACTTTGTGGTCATCGGGTTCACAGGCATGTTTTACCCACTAGGCTATACCACCCCACTGTAGTCAAATAACTGGTTATTTAGACTCTACAGCTTCATTAAGATTTGTTCATCTCATCTAAAGGGGTGGAGTGTAAATTGGATACAAACATCAAAAATGGAAGAGTGACCCCAGCATCCACCCAATTCTTCTACAGAGATTACATCCACGTACGCTGTGACCAGGGCTACAAACTCATGATGGTGAGAGGAGATCCGCATGGGATGGGGGTAGTGGTTTCTCTATTGATTCACTGATGTAATGCTTATCTTTTTTACTCTCCTTTGTTCCTTCTCTCTCTCTCTCTCTCTCTCTCTCTCTCTCTCTCTATCTCTCTCTCTCTCTCTCACTGCCCCAGTTTGGGAAGGAGATTAAGAGTTTTAGGTCCATGTGCCAGCAGAATGGGAAGTGGCATTTGCCTTTACCAGAGTGCAAAAGTAAGTTAGAACAATCATGTAATACAGTAGTACTGAATGTATGCAAGCTGAAATCATGGAAGCAAGCAGTGATCAAAGAGTTACAAATAATAAAAAAAATATGGATGATATATTGAATATATTCAGTGTATTGTGACTTGTTCTATGTGGCTTGTTCTATCTAGTAAATTAGTCAAATATTGAGTAGAAATTGTCATGTAATATTTTTTTAAGCCACAGGTGTTAAAAGAATATGTATGCAGTTACTTGGTTTAAATAATGACTGTTTTGCTCAATTAACCTTAATTGTGATTTTCCCATTTTGTTGCAAATTTTCAAATTTAAAACTGTTCCAATGAAAAAGCACAAATGAATGTAAACAAGAATGTTTAATGGAGACATATGCTGCAGAACTACACAATACTGGTGTGATTGTATGCATCAAAGGGTTAAATCAAGCATTTATAAAGTGCTTTAGAAGAGACTTCAAAATACTGAGATATATATCATGATTTGCGATATAGCAATATTTTTTATAGGCCATATCACCCAGCCCTTCCTCAGTGAATTGAATATTGCACTTATAATCAGTTAGTATTTATTCATACTCGTCATTGTGCACAAATTCCTTTTAATTGTTGTGTGTAATGTTCATTGTAGTCATTGACTGTGGAGATCCCCAGCCTCTGCTGAACGGTGGTGTCAGATTTCTCTCTGGCTCTGACAACGAGTACAAATCACTCATCCAGTATCACTGCAATGAACCCTTCTACGCTTTCTCAGAGGCTAACCAGGGTCAGACACACACACCTTTAAATAGTCTTTGAATTCTGCACTGATTTTCAGCACTTTACTATTGGTGGACTGTCTCACTGTGCTTTTCTCTTGCAGTTAATTTCACCTGCGCTGCAGATCGCAAGTGGAGAGCGAATAACCACAATGCCATAATCCCTCCATGTTTTCCAGGTAACAGGCGAATTTTAGCTCATCCACTAGCCTGATCTATCTAGTTTCTTTCTAATATTTTCGTATGAACACTTCCCAACACTCTGCACCCATTTTACAAATGCAGCACAATTGCAAATGTAACATAAATGTAACTTGCTGTATGCCAGTTATTGATAGCCTAAATGACTAAAAGTATGTTGGGCTTATAGATAATAATAATAATAATAATAATAATAATAATAAAACGTACTACTGAAACCATTCTTTCCTCCATAAATGGATGGGAGTCAACGGGAAGTCAAAGCTGAAATGACTATGTTAAAGTTTTATGCAGAGAACTTAATAACTTAATGTTACTCTGTGTGTGTGTGTGTGTGTGTGTGTGTGTGTGTGTGTGTGTGTGTGCACACATCAGTGTGTGGACGCCCTACTACAGGCATCTCTAAG
>JBBPCY010073913.1:0-10010 GCA_037974405.1 Brachyalestes nurse | reverse complement strand
CACACAAACACGTGCACGCACAAACACACAGACGCACGCGCAAACACACACACACACAAACACACACACACACACAAACTCATGCACATACACAAACACATACACATACACATGTACACACACGCACATGCACACACACAAACACGCACGCACAAACGCACACACAAACACACGCACGCAAAAACGCTCACGCAAACACACACACACACACAAACACACACACAAACACATGCACACAAAAACGCACACACAAACACAAACACACGCACATACACAAACACATACACATACACATGTACACATACGCACATACACACACACACACACAAACACACACGCACAAACGCACACACAAACACACGCACGCACACACAAACACACGCACATACACACAAACACACACAAACACACACACGCACACACACACTCTCACACGTGTGCAATGAATTCTGCCACGTTAGTGTCAGGCCTTTCTGTCAAGCCCCTCTGTGCCGGAACATCAGCTTGACGTGTCCGTGTGTGGGAGTGTGAGTGTGTGGCTCCGTGAGTGAACGCGATGTGCGCCGAAAGCGAAGGGGAGCGTCTATCTGTGCATGTATGCATGTGTGTTAGGGAGCGCATGTTGTAGACAGGCTGACAAAGTGAAATTGAACGTGAAATGACAGCCCTGCTGGAGTCTGTCCAGATGCGCTTCTATTTAGAGGAGTAGATTGTTTTCAGGGGGAAAAAAAATAAAAGCTGAAATTCAGCTCAAGCCCACTACTGGACTCTGTTTACTGCACAAGTGCAGAGAAGTTAGAGGACATCTGCCATTTCGGCTCTGTTCTGATAATACATTCAAAAAAATGGGGGGATTGCCCACTTTAAAGGAACAATTCCACTTACTCCAGGTTTAGTCAATCCGTAAAGACGTGTTTAGTGTCCAACAGTTGCTTTTTGTTAGTTTGGATCTGCAACTTTGTGGCGAAAGTTATTAACAGTCACTAGAACCCAACAGCCACCCAGATAGCCCAGACCGTTTCTGTAAAAACACCATCAAAAGCAGCATCTAATCTTCTCTCAATCTGTTCTTATGTTTTAAAGTAAAATTGGTCCCTTAATGCATCTAACAAATGACAGCAAAGTAAACGATTGATTACATTCAAAATGAAAATATGGTTTATTGATAAAATACCTACTGTAATAGCATTAAGTTACGCATATTTACTTTTGACACTATATACGGCTACTATTATTATTATACTCCAGGTATGGTCAATCCCTAAAGACATTTTAGTGTCCAAATGTTTCAGGCTAAAGTTGTTAATGCTAGTACCCTACAGTCACCCAAACAGTCTAAATCTATAAAAACCCTATCAAATATTTTACAAAGTAAATGATCATATTCAAAATGTAAAGTTGGTTTATTGATTAAATAACTATAGTTTTAGACATTAACTTCTGCATGTTCACTGATGACACTTTATACTTATTATTATTATTATTATTATTATTATTATTATTATTATTACTATTATTATTATTGTTATTATTATTATTATTATTATGATGCACAGTACAAGTATGGCATCAATAACAGCAATAATTATTTATACTCAAATAAAATCTGCATAATTTCAGTTAGTATGTGAACAACAAACAAACAAAAAAACATAAATAAGGTCTGTGCAAAACCTGGGCACAGGATATGGCTTAATAAAAAAGCTCAAAGTCATCTCAGATGTTCCTAAAATATATAAAGCTGCTCTTATCTACAATTTACCACACAATTTAGCCTCAGAGAGGCTAGAAGACATCTGCATTCCGGCTCTGTTCTGATAACAATTTAATATGGGGCAAAAGAGAATGATGAACCCTATTACAGAGAAGATGAACATTACATTAAACAAAGTGATTTAAGGCTGAGGGCATTGATTTTAAGTGAAGAAATGTTTCACATATTCTACCAGTTTTGTCCAGAAAGGAAAAACAGGCTCTAAAATTCAAAAGAAAGTCATATGATCCACCAGGACCCAACCAGTCAGATCAAGAAGATGGTCTACTTGTTGATTGTAGCTTAACCCATCCATGGCTTTTTTCTTTTCTCTTTATGTACAGTCCTGTGTATAAAAGTCTTAGGCATAATATTTAAAAAAGAATCAGTCCTTCATTCCTTAAATCAGGAGCAGCTTGATGGAGTTCAGACAATGGCTGGAGGAACCGAGGAGGAATCTGGAACTGAACCTGTGTTCTCTATACCAGTTCACGAAATATCAACTGCTTTTTCACGAAAACAAAAATCTCGAAACCTTTTACTGCTTTCTTGTTTGTTCGCATTTATTCTAATGTTAACTCAGCTAGCAGAAAGACACACTATGACACGCTGGGAGAAATGGCTTTAAACATTTACATAGGTGCCTAAGACTTTTGCACAATATTGTAGTTTAAAGTATAACTGGGAAATATGCCACAGTAAGCTTTTCTGCATATTGCAGATATGGTGAGCACTTCTAAACTGACCAACTGCATGTTTAATTACAAACTAGTGGTGTAATTTTTAAGGGCTCACGGTTCAATACACTCACAAAATATTTGACAAAACAACTCAGTATTCTCACATTATTATAAATGAAATCTGAATAAAGAAAAATGATGGCTGTATTCAGTTCAGACAGAATTTACCAATGAAACTAGAGCTGAATTTAGCCCTGAAACTAGAGCTGAAAGATGGTGGTGTTTAGTAGGGGTGTTGAAATTAATCACATAATCGATGCATCGCGATGCTGACGTTGATGCATCGATGCAGTGGCAGGAGATAATCGATTATATCATGATGACACTGCTTGATTTTAAAATTCTAGTTAAAAAGTAGCACTGCAGAATGTTTCATTTTTGAAGACTGACCATATTCATTGAAGATGTAGGCTAGGCCTAACCTACTTATTTTGGTTACAATTTAATGCTATGGGCACAATTTCTGTTTATGTTTTGATGAGCTGTGTCTTTATTCCTTATTTCTGTTTACAATTTAGTGTAATGGTCACAATTTTTGTTCACATTTCCAGTTTTGTTGGAAAAAAACGGGAGCTTACTGCTTGTAACCACACTGCTTGTATTTGAAAACATAAAAATATGAAATAATGTATAAAATTGATGGCATGTATCGCGATGCATCGAGATATCGAATCGAATAGTTGACAATGATAATCGTAATCAAATCGAATCGTGAGGCCTGTGAAGGTTCACACCTCTAGTGTTCAGGGGGAGGGGGGGTTGTGTATGACATGAATGTCCTGGACTGGATTGTTGCTACTGGTTTAACATTACAAACAATGCAGTTTTGCATCACATTTTTTTCATACATTGTTACACCCCTATTACCAACACAGCGTGATCAGTCCTGTTTTACTGGATATATTTTTTTAATGAGGCTCTAATGGCCTTACTTTTTTATCTGTTCCAACTTATCAGATGTCAGATGGGGCACTGTTCCCCGAGCCTGGTCCCAGAAGCACACTTCCAGGACCTTTAACACTCCTCTTAAGCTCAGTGAGGGGTTGTTAATGAGCTGATTAGCTGGATCAGGTGTGTTGGGAGCAGGGAAAACACTCAAATGTGCAGTGTGGCTTCAGAACCAGGGCTAGAAAACACTGGGCTCCCTGAAGCTAATATAGCTTTGGCTTCCAAGGGACCCATTCCAAGAAAGGTATAGTCAGCTAGATAAGATTAAATAGGATAAGATAACCTTTTATTCGTCCCACAGGTGCGAAATTTGCAAAAAAAATGGATTCGAACCCGCGGAACATTAACTAGTACACTACGCAGGAGGGTTGGGAGCTCCAGATATCTTTAGAAGAGCAAGAAGAACCAGTGCCCACCTTTGCTGTTACCGTCAGGACCCCTTAATACAGTGCACTCCTCGATGACTCCGTAGGGCTCAAAAAGGCGGTACACGTCTTCCTCCGTCTGCTGCTTGTTCAGCATGCCCACAAACAGCTTCCTGTCCTCTGAAAAACAAGACAAAACAGCATCAGCCATCTTTTCTGCTATCGTCTCAGCCCAGTTTCTGTTTTTATGACGCTTTAAAATATACACAGTACTGTGCGAAAGCCACCTATGCAAAGCTATTCGTCTTAGCGTGTGATGACTACTGTGTCTTTCTGCTTGTAAAGGTAAAATTAGAAAAAAGTTAGAGTAGTAAACGTATCCAGATATTGTTCTGTGTGTAAACAAGTAGCTGATATCATCTGAGCTGGTCAGGAGGACACAGGTTCGGTTCCAGATTCCTCCTCGGTTCCTCCAGCCGTTGTTTGGATTTATAAAATTCCATCAGCAGCTCCTGATGTAACTTAATGATTAAACCAGATTTCTGATGGAGACTATAAGTAATACTGGGCTTCCACAAGGAACACATTGAGATACAGAACATAAAATCATGATTTACTGTTGAGTGATATTAGTATTTGTTCGTTTTATTTAGTGTATTTAGTAATATTAATGTGAAATAAAAAACACGAAATTATGTCGATATTATTTTAGACATCATTTTTAAATACTATTTTGGCAGGTGCCAGGATTTTGCACAGCACTGCACATCACATTATTTAGCTTTCAACAAACTGTTGCCAAACTCACACTTTTCACACTTGGATCTTTCTTGGATTTGCTCATATCCTTGGCCAGTACTGGGCATTTAGAGGCCCAGTTTTAGACGTTTACAATTCCCACTCAATCTTAGTGCTTGAGTGAGTGAAAGTTAAAATTGCACATGTAGCCTCCCACTGCTGCTTATGCAATGGCACAGGGCAGCTGAACGTGCTGAAAAGCATTAACTGTTTATTGTGTGTGTGTGAATCACTTGCCCTGTCCTTTTGTAGTTACTAGGTTGGACAGGCTTTACAGAAAATGGTCAAAAATCCCAGAAATGATAACATGAATCAATGTTCAGTGCCTATATTTCAAATAAATACACTCAAAATGTTGTTGTTTTCCTTTTAAGTTCTCATTTTCTCATTAGATCGAAGGGGATTTCTGTAAAGCTTACCCAACCTGGCAACCGTAGCTATGAAAGAACGCATTTATGGGCAGAGCCTAGATAGGTCAGTGCTCTGAATAGACAGGGAGAAAAGGCCTAAGCCTTTCTTCCAACCCTTTTGTGCTCTCATGGACTCCCGGCCGAGGAAGGCTATGGCATCGTTGGGAATTTTAACTCTGGTCCCAGCGATAGGACATAATCTCCTTAGCCGATTGTGCCTCTCGAGAGCCATAACAAGGTTTTTTTGACTTATAGCTTCACTGCCTGGCCAGACACAGCAGCCCAGAAGCATCCAAACATGAAAGCAGAAAATGCTGCGAGGTGTCATGCTGCCCGGACTGGGGCTCCTGCAGATGGATCGAGGCGAAGGTTTGACAACAGAGGGAAAGTGCCATATTGGAGAGGGACAGATAGAGGGATGGATAGAGGAAGGATTGGAAAAAAAAAGGTGGAAGAGAGTCTAGGCACAGGCCACTTGCCAAATCAATGAGAGCTGACCCACTACAGCAGTAACACAAAAAACACACTCTGTCTGGTCTCAAACTCTCAAACTTGTGTGAGAGAGAGGGAGAATGAGTAAGATGGCTATGCTTTTTGGAATAACACCATTATTCCCCTTTCATGTTTGCAGAACTCATGATGTGTGTGTGTGTGTGTAAGGGGCTAACTTAGGTGCAGTGACATTTTTGGGGTGGCAAGTTGGCAAGCTACAAGGGAAAAAGCATATATATATATATATATACACACAGCTTGTTGCTATACGGACCTATTTGTTATAAGAACTTATTATACCTTCCATACATTTAACAGACATAAAAGTAATAATGATACACACACACACACACACACAAACAAACACACACATGTCTGTATCACTATACGTTAAATGAATGAAACATATTAAACAAATTAAAGGTTCTGATAATAAAAAGTTTTATACTGGGAGATGTGTCCTAAGAGACTGAGGCTGGCCCATTTCACGGCACCTACTGTAGCAAGGCTGGTGTGTGTGTGTGTGTGTGTGTGTGTGCAGCTGCTGGTAATAAACCCTGAGTGGGTATCAGCAGTATCCAAGCCATTTCCATACAGAATGTGTTTACCAAACACACTGATTAGAAGTGTGTGATATAGAGTTCAGAATGTGTGTGTGTGTGTGTGTGATTGAGTCGTAACAGAGGTTTCAGATGATGGCTGTGGATGTGTGTGTTTAGCATATTGTCATTGGCCTTGTTTGACTGTCTTTCACACACACATACACACACGCCTCTGTCAGAGTGGCCTAGCTCCAAGATGTGTCAGAGTTTTATCATGTTTATGAGTCAAGGCCTGCCTGTCTACTGCACACACCACAGAACAGCCCAGTCAAGGCCAGAGAGAGAGAGAGAGAGAGACAGAGAGATAGAGAGAGAGAGAGAGAGTGAGAGAGAGATAGAGAGAGAGAGAGAGACAGAGAGAGAGGAGAGACAAAGAGAGTGTGAGAAATCGAAAGGGAGAGAGAGAGAGAGAGAAAGAGAGAGAGAGGAGAGACATAGAGAGTGTGAGAAATCGAAAGGGAGAGAGAGAGAGAGAGAGAGAGAGAGAAAGAGAGAGAGAGGAGAGACAGAGAGTGAGAAAAAGAAAGAGAGAGAGAAGGTGTGGGGGGGTGTAACTGAGCACACTCCTATACCTACAACACCTTCTTAAGCAGTGCAATCCGCTTACCTGCTTCTGCATACTTTCTTCTGTCGTAAAATGTACACACACACACACACAGACACACAGACACACACCACACATACACACACACACACACACGCACCCAAGCTTCCAACTATAAAGCAGTCCAGCAGCCCTAAAAGCAACAGCTTTTTTCACTAGCTCCCCAGTTTATTTCCACTACTATTGCATCATCATGTGTATGTGTGTGTGTGCATGAACTTCATTGCTGTCAACAAGATGCCAGTGAGTACATCCTTTTCCTCTCTCTCTTTCTCCCACTCTTTTTTCCTGTCTCTGTCGCTCTTTCTTTTTCCCTGCTCTCTCTTTCTCTCTTTGTTTTACTCTTTTTTCCTATTCATCCTTCCTTCTCTCTGTCTCTCTCTCTCTCTGAGTGGTGTTGCTGGTTGTTGCAGTCTGGTTGCTGTGCTCTGGCTGTGCTGGTGACCTGCTCTCTCCTCCTGTTGCCTCAGCTCAGTGGGATGCTCCCCTCATTACAGCTCTGTTACCATCCGGCCCGCGGGGGACAGCCATTGCACCACATCGCGCAAGCGCTCCTGGACGACCCACAACCACCTCGTGCAATATTAACCCTCACAAAGCTGCATAATAAGGATAAAAGCAATATCGCAGCAGTTCCACAGTTTACTTCGTCACCACAAATATAGTCAGATGTAATTGAGTCAAGATGTTTAGTATCTGAAGGTTGTTTGTTGAAGTTTGCATTAATAATGTAAAAATCCCAGAAGCTTATTAACCCTAGTATCACGCAATTCACATGATTAAATCATCACACACTCACCTAAAACTGCACTTATTTAGGTAATCACATTTTTTTTCACGTTCTTTTTACGGCCCTATATAGGACCAATCGCGTTCTGCTATTGGTAAACCTCAATGAATCTTTTTTGTGCTACTTTATAGAGCCCATTTTGTTACCAATGCATGACCCACCATGGATGCGGGTAAATTTAGGGTACATTTTAAGCAGCAATTGTTCAACGTATATAAAGTAATATTATTCGGAATAACACATGACCTCAAGTGTTTATACAATAGTTCTAATAAAAGGTTCAGCCAGTGTTGATGTAAATGTAGTTTGAAGTAATGAACAGCTCATGTATGAAAATAACATGAATTGACATCATATGAATATATACACAAGATACACGTTTTCAAACTCCACCCTACATCAAGCACAAAGGGTCTTTACTACATTTAAATTATTAAAATGTTCAATTCTTTGTTTTGTTTGGTTTTATGTTATATATTATTTAGCAGATGTGGGATTTCAACAATCCCGAAAATAGGGCACCCTCAGCACCCCCACTTCATGTGATACACTGCTATTTGGAAAGGTTTTAGTCGTGCAATGTGGAAATTCTGTGGAATTTCTTTCAATCAGTTCTACATTTGTGTGCGAAAGCAGCAGGTCTCTTATGTAGGGATGCACTGATCAAACATCTTTATGTCTGACTCCAGTTCTGATTCTTTAACACCAGTTTTTACCGTTTCTTTTTTAAATCACAGATGACCCTGTGTGGGCTAACTGAATGCATGAGGCACACTAGTACATTTCCAGCACTTGATTAGCCAAAGTAAATAACATTATTTGTTCTTTAGTGAGTTCTGAATGAAAAATCAGTTCCCTTTTTCAAAAACATGAATCAACACACATAAAGTGCTGTGTTGAAAAGAAGAGGCCACTGGCTGTTCGGCATAATTAGTTATGCGTAATTATCCGACAACATTTCGGTAAGTGCTACTTTAAGAGCTTCCAAGAAAGCTCTTAGAGATGCGATGCTGTGAACTACCCAAATGTTTTTTAGCTGTTGGCTATGTCTCACTCTGAGAGGCTTGTTTCTGTCGTGGTCAGTGTTGGGTAAGTTACTTCAAAACTGTAAAATGTGTTACTGTCATTTCAAAGTCATTTGTTACATTACAATATTACAGTATTTAAAATGTAAGGCATTACACTACTATTGCATTACTTTTAAGTTACTCTCACCAAAATAACTGGGTTTGGAAATCTAAACGTAGCTCATGACGCTCAGTTAGCTTATTACACAGCCAGTGGAAGGTGATGTGGTATCTGACTGAGCTGGGCTTATGGTTATAAACAGTTCTATCCGACGTTAGATCAGTCGCAGGTTCACTCATCTCTCTGTTCTGTCTGACTACAAGAAGTGGAACATTTTGCGCGGATGTTTCTCCTCTGCTGATCTCGCGGTGATTTTGGCGAATTTGTATGAAGAAAAAAAGCCCCATCACTTCATTCCTGGTAAAAATTCATTGTTACTGACGTTACTGACATTTGTACCGAGTAAAATATTACCACATTTCTTTCTGTAATGCCTTACATTACCGCGTTACAGCAAAAAGCAATGCATTACAGTCATTTGTAACTAACGCGTTACTCCAACACATGTCATGGTAAACAGATTGTCTGCCAGTGACATCCACAGGGCGGCCACCAGGGGCCGCTATAGGTTTTTTGTTTTAGTTTTCTTATTGGGACTTTTATGTTGAATTTATGAGTGTATGTCTGTGTGTGTAGTCACCATGTCAGCTGTTTTGTGTTTAGTTTAAGTAATTGGGTTTTGTGATTGGTTCATGTCTATGTGTGTTTGGTAATTAAGTTCTTTGTGTTCGTATGGCAGTTGCTGGTCAACCCTCACTATTACCCTCACATCCCTGTACCTTTTGTGTCTTCTATGTAGTTATGTTTTGAGTTAACGGCCCTTGTGACATTTTTAGTTTATAGTTATCGTCTGCACTCTTTGTGTTTTTGTAAATAAAATTCCATCTAATGGAGCCTGCTCTCTGCGCCTCGCCTCACTCCCCGAGCACATCACGCCATGACACTGCCATAGGACGTTTCCTACCTGAATGATCAAACCCACTGCAGTGAGGTGTGTGCAGTCGCTGAGCAGCCAGTCAGATGGTGCAACTGTCTAAGCGGTGGCTCTGTAATCAGTGGACTGTGATTTTGATGCCTGTGGCACAGCCATTCATGGCCAGGGGTCCAAAAAGAGCTCTTTTGGGACTGTCCTCCTGCCCCGCCCCACACTCAATGCAATGCTAGCCAGTGCGGGCATCTGCTAGCTGATGTAATAGAATTGGCGGTCAGCGTCGTCCGTGGGGGAGTTCGAGCTAGTGGGTGAAATTGGGCACAACTAAAGAAAATGGGGAGAAATTTCTTTCCCTCCATCTCTTTTGTCCTCCTTTCACTCTCTTTCTGTCCCTTTCTCTCCTTCTCCCCATCTATCTTTATTTTTGGCTTTCTCTTCTCCCCCTCTTT
>JBBPCY010073912.1:0-10010 GCA_037974405.1 Brachyalestes nurse | reverse complement strand
TGGTGTGTTCCTACTTACACCAAAATTCGGGTTGCATCCCTGTCGAAGGAACGGATCTGTGTCGTAACTCAAGGACCCCTTGTATTTTGTAGACTGGTGTAGTCTAATGTAGTCTTGGGTAGTTTGGTGTAATCTTGTGTCAACTTGTGTAGTCCTGTTGTCTGGAGTAGTTTTACATGGTCTCGTAGTTCAGTATAGTCTTGTGCAGTTTTGTGTAGGCTTGTATTGTACTTAAGTAGTTCTGTGTTCTATGGTTCACTGTAGTCTTATGTAGTCTTGTGAAGTCCTGTGTAGTTTTGCATAGTTGTATGTAGTTCTGTCTAATCACATGTAGTCCTGTGTTATTTCTGTTTTTGTTCTTCGTGTTGCACCCTGGGCTTGGAGGAACATTGTGTACTGTGTAGATGGTTGAAATGACAATAAACAACTCCTTGACTGCTTGAAATTGACTTGAAGTTCCCAGTTCTGGTCCTGGAGGTCCAACAGAGAGTTCAGCACTAGCCTCGATAAACACACCTCATCAATGTGATGAGGGCATTCAGGGGAATCTAAATGCTGGAGGCAGCCGCTCTGGATCTCTCCAGGACCAGGACTGGCCTACCATCTTTGAGGAACTGAAAGTTCACTGAAAATGTTCTCAATATTGTATAGCTCAAGTAAGCCCTAGTAGGCATGCTGGTGGATTAAGAAGCATCAGTTCAATCCCAAGAGAAGGTTCAACCCATCGCATGTTAAGTTAGTTTTGTTTTATTATCATTATTATTTTTACATTATTATTATTAGAAATTATTTGCATCTATTTATAAATGTCTGTGTTTGTTTGCTTTGTCTGTTATTTCTCTTCAGGGATTTTTAATGGTCCTACAGGTTCTAATGGTGCTTCTGTCTGTAAGTTTTATAATTTCTTTTCCTCTTGTCCTCTGACTTTGATGGTGCTCTTATTGTGGAATAAAATTATTCATAGTTTGTTTTTTTATGGTTCAACTTGAGTATGCATTACAGCTTACAGTGCACTTTTACTGCCCAGACAGGATCTTGTGTGTGTTTTCAGTGAACGTTGTTTGAAAGATTCTGTCTTTTTCAGATGGTGTACGTACACATGATTTCTTAGATGTGTCTGGGTTTTTTTTTGTTTTTTTTAATCTTTTTCTGCTCTTGCAAGAACAGAAGGTCATACAAAAAGCCAAAGAAGTCAAATAAATGCTACCTTTTCAGTCATTCATCTCTGCACTATGTGGTGATTCAGCACAGGCAGAGACATAACCGGCATGGTGTTTTAGAACAGAGATAATAGGTGTAGAAAATAAACGTGTGATAGCTAACGGCTATTAGCGATGCTAATAGTTTAAGGCTATACTCCCTGGTTCCTTGGTCTCGAGTAAGGATGGCTGTTGGTTGTGGAACGGTGGGCTGGTGGCATTGTGGACCGTTGGAAATACTTTGATAATCGCCCAAAAGTTAAGTTAAATCACTAGGAGTTAGATTTAGCTGATAAAGTAAGAGTACAGACACGCTAGAAGCACGCTAAGCAGCGCCAATAATGCGGTCTTCCTTCCTGCTGTCCCGTCCATTTTTGACCAACTTAATCACAAGAAGTAATCAAATAAGATATTCTTGGGCCACCAGGAGATGTTCCTACCTTCTGCTTTTAATGCTCCAGATATAACAAAGATACCAATGCATAAACAATGCTGCTTTTCTGTACACACACATATGGTGTAACAACTGTATTATGGTCTGCACAGGACAGTCTTTAGCTGATCATTTTTATTATGGACCTTGTTTTCTGCATGGGGTAATGCCAATATTTACTTTTACGGCCTTTGGTTGGTCTGTGTTCATCTTACTTCCAGCTTAACCCTTCAGTACAAAATTATACAGCTGTGTCTCCTGACTACTTTCCATTAAAGTGAAGCGTCACTCAGGTGTGATTTGGAACACAGAACATTCTAACACCTCAGTTTTGTCGAATTTAAATGTAGAGTGCTGATGCATGAGCAAAAAGAGTTGCACAGCAATGGGTAGAACTAGGGTTGCCAACCGTCCTGCATTGTCCGGGACATCCCGAAATATGGGTGATTTTGATTTGTCCCTTCTGGGGCAGCTCCAGTCCCGTGTTCCAATCACAGCCTCATCGGCCAATATTAAATTATTGTTTGGCAAAACACATGCAAACTTTGCTATGAGATGGTTGTTGGTGTGCGTGTGTGCACTGGACACTAGTGATGTGCTCTGCGCGCGCAGCTGCAAGAAAGCAGGGCTCCAACTCTCACACAATCTCACATCTAGGCTGCTCATTGTGCAGTGAAGAAGCACCCAACCGCAGGGTTAATGGGGTAAATGCTTATTTTTCTAGTACCACGATCAGCGGCTTCAGCACCTCGAATGGCACCTGCAACAACTCCCTCTCCAGGTACAGCTGACTTTGTGATTTTAATTATCCAGGAAAATACTTAAATGATTCTCATCTTCAAAGTTCTGTTTTTTTCTCATGTTTCTCTCTTTTTCTAAGTGAGTACTGTAAGGTTCTTGATCTCTTCTCTTCGTCAAAAGCCACTGTGTTATGACCTGCCTGCAGCTTCCAAACTCAACCTTTTGGGGGACCCCTCCTCAGGTGGGGTGTTTAATACCTGATCTTTGCTTCAATGCATGCACTTTTTGAGTTCACGAACAGTTTCATAATGACAATTATTGTGTTATTATTTTTCCTTTCCACAGATTTCTCTATGAATGGTGAGCTCTCATTGAAAGGGTTCAAACAAATTGTTATTCGCTACAAAACAGGTCATTACTTAATGCTCAACAACTCTCACATCCATTACCGTGATGGTCTGAACAGTGTGATGTTTTTGTGGGGGCAAGAACCCACCAATCACAAGACTGAAAGGTACTAAAGGAATAACGAACATGAACATCCTGTCACCCATAGTGGAAGACCACTCATTCATGCCCTGGTCACTTTTAAACCTTTACCCGCAGTGTGGATCTGATTCTGAGGGCCGATGAAATGGATGTCACCATGGGAACGGTGCGGATGGTGTTCTTTCATCATAAGAAAGATGGAGAAATCTTTCTGTGGCCTTCGGTACAGCAGCAGCCGTCAAGCGCTAACATACAAGGGATTTTTGGTAAGAGGACAGATACAGACTACTTCTACCTGCATCCACTCTAGGGGCCCTAACGCTGTCCCATTGTTCATTGTTCAGCTTCCGGGAAGAAAATGTAAATAATTCTCTACGTATGTATTATTGGTTTGTTTAGAGGTCTGCACAGGCATGAAACCTAAAACCTGAAGCTCTGAGCCGGTCAACTCTGAGTAGAAGCCTGTAAATTGTAAAAAGCCTGTAAATTGTAAAAAGCCTCTAAAAAGGGCCTTGCCTCCTTCTTGTGACAAAGTGGGTGATATTTTGTTGAGAGTGCAGCTGACCTTCTGTTTGCAAAAAAAAAAGCACTTCCAAAACCGGAAAAATTAAACTCCCTGTCAACAAGATAAAAAACAATCCTACCCCAAAATGCACACCACATCCCTGTCAACAAAACTCCATTGTACATTACTGCTTTTGTGTCCCCATCAGTGTCAAAATCAAACCTACTCATTTGCAACGCTGTTGTTGATAGGTACAAAATGTAAGTAAAGTAGAAGATCGTGTCTACATTTGGTCCAAGAAATTTGTCGGTTGTTTACATTGTCTTGTTAGTTGCATTAAGTTGAGAGAATCGTCTCGATTAGCGGCTAGCCTCGCACCTCCTAATGTGAACATGCTCATTTAAATAATGTGATGAATGATGGCAAATATGTAAAATATCACTGTATATAGGTAAAGAAGAACAAGAAATCTGGTTCCCTAAGCCAAAAGAACTGCAGAATACCGCTCTATCTTCAAAAACCTCCTGTAGACTCCTCTGTTCAAAGAGCATCTCCTTTCCTGATGCATCTTCTTGCACTACTCCTAGATAAAGATTTTAGCACTTACAACTCTCCTCTGGTTTTCACAATGTCCTTAAACTTGAATGTGTTCTTACATTAGTCATTTTAGATAAAAGTGTTTGCCAAATGATTATAATATTATATAAAGTAATGTAATGTTAACAAATCCCTTTACACAACCACTTGCAGCCAATATTAAAATAGATAAAGAAATTAATAAAGAAACCATCCACTGGCTCTAAGGGCATAAGCTTTATTTTCACACTGATGGGGCACAAAAGCTGTAACTTTACTCCAATCATAACGCAACATCACTAACGCCTTTCATTAACATCGAAGTACCGTAATAGCAGAACACAACCAAATCTGACCTTGAATAATGGAAATGTGTATTTCCATTTAAGCATAAAAATACTATTAACTATAGCTACATTATGAATACAAGGAAAGTGTATCGGGGTACTTTTTGTGTTCTGTGTAACACTAGAGTCTTACTGAATCAACTCCAAACTTGATGTGTTCCATTATTTTCGAGCATAGAACTGTTAGTATAAAGGCGCCTTCTTTCTCACCAACATACACACATCGACTTAAAGCAGATGCAGCTTTAGCCAATCACATGCCAGTAAATCATGTAATGATGCTAGGTTAAGAAGGCAGGACTTGCGGAAGAAAAACAGAATTGTTAACAGGTTGTGATCCAAATACAGACAGAAAACAGTGGGGTTTTTTG
The DNA here is from genome assembly GCA_037974405.1 of Brachyalestes nurse. Lineage (NCBI taxonomy): Eukaryota > Metazoa > Chordata > Actinopteri > Characiformes > Alestidae > Brachyalestes > Brachyalestes nurse. The sequence continues at coordinate 5,349 of JBBPCY010073912.1, read as the reverse complement.
TTGTTTAAATTATTGACTGGGGTAATTCAGTATAGCTGGATATTGGTAGGGATGTGTCCCCACCGTTCCTACCCAATTCTATGCCCTGGACTGTTTCTTTAAAAATGTATTAAGTCGTATCTGATGAACTCTTACGGACATTTAAGACATTTAAACACCTTCGCTCATCCTCACTGCTCCACAATGCTTGTAATCTCTGTTTCTGGTTTGAAAGGGAAGAACCGTGTTGAGTATGAGGAGTCATCAGAATCCATGATCAAAATCAAAGACAAAGAAGAGAAAGCCACCTGGTAAATACAGCAAATAAAGATCTAACAGCTTAGTTATACTTCCTGCTGATGTTTCCCAGCTAAACATGTTTTGTGTTGTAGGAGCACCGCCATCGACTACCGTCGCCCCTGGGCTCCTGTACTGAATTGCTGGCTTGTACCGTTCCAGTTTGTCCTGCAGGGGGAGCTCTCTGACTTCACAGTGTCTCAGCTGTAGCTTTCTGGGTTGATGCTTCTGAAAAACCCTAATCTAAATTGCAGTGAAATATTTAATGACTGTATCAGAACATTTCATAGTTTTAAAGCAGCACAGGACCTTTAGCATAAATGAGAACACAGAATTCTGGCATCTTCATCCTGGAATGTTCTTCATGGCAGTCAGCAGTTCAACACACTGTTGTTTTTTATGATCAGGATGCTCAGTGTAATGGAAATTAATTCTGATGAAAAAGTAACTTACAATGCAGTTTTCTTTGTCGTTATTTTTTCACACAAGTTACAGGATCACTGAGTTACAATTTAACAGAAGGTCGAAGCTCCTCTTGGTTTCTGACCACAAATATGTGTTTGATCACCTGGGCTGAAAGCACAACACCACCATTTTTATTTGTTGAAATCCAATTTTATTCGTTGAAATCAGATTTAGTTCTAAGCATTAAATCTTCAGACAAGACCAGACAAAAAAGGGCGGGGGGTTGTTATGTTTTGCTGAGCTTTTATTCATGTAAAAGTCAGTCAGGAGGACTTCTGGTTTCGTTACTTCAAAATATCGATAAATGAGGAACTACTGATCACCATCTCCTTATCTGCCTTGTCTTGTCTGGGTGAAGGGGTCAGTGAGAGCACAAATAGGGTTAGTAATCTTTCTCAGACTAGATATATTAGTATTAAACATTTTTTCTTTTTTTTTTTAAATACACAGTTCTTTTATTGTGTGTAATTTGGGTAGGGGTCCTGCAGATCCAAAAATTCTGAACATTTGGTGAGTTATGCAACACAGCAGGACCATCATGGCACCCAAGAGTAAAAGTCTGAAGTAAAAGTCTAATATATTATAGCGTAGAATAGCAGAGTTTAGTATAGCATAGTGTAGTATAGCATAGCATAAAATAGTATAGAATCGTTTACCATAGAATAGTATAGTATAGCATGGTACAGTAAATTAGAGTACCATACAGTATGGTATAGCATAGTATGGAATAGTAAAGGTATAGCATTGCACACTATAGTAACGTAATTATAGCATATTACAGTGTTGTACCATACAGTGTGGAATGACACAGTACAGTACAGTTGCTCCACGTAAAGTCACAGTTCAGAGTTCATAGCCTCAGTCCTTTGCGGATATTTTTTAGAACCTAATAATTATTTGTGGAAACCAGTTTAAATTTTTGTTTTGCTTTTTTTGTGCCAACATATAATATTTCATCCATTTTGCGCAAAATTATTAAGAAAAATATAAAATACTCATTTTGTAACAAATATTAACATAAATTCAGCTAAATTTCATATAAAATATAGTATACGTTTTTTAGTACAAAGCAGCCGGATACGAAAACGAGTCTTGGGATGGTGAAAGTAGCCAATCCGAGAACATGCTTTGACATGGTCCAGCATTCCCGCATCTTAACAGTTTCCTGGATGTAGCTATCTCTATTTAACCTTTACACTTTTTAAAGGAAATGTATTAAGCTGAGTTTAAAATGAAATTAAAGGGTTTTGGGAGCATTTCTGGTGGCATATTTAGGGTTTAGACTGTAAAAATCATCATTTATATGCAGTTTTTTCCCCACATCACAAGTTCACGTTTTTTCACAATTTGTGAGTGTTCTTGGAACGTAACGTAATCATGGAGGTCATAGTGTGGTATAATATTGTAAAGTTCACATTGCTCTACCTGTGCAGAGTACCTGAGACTCCCATTCACAGGGGTATCAGATAATGTCATGCCATACAATGACTCAGGCCATGCCATGTAACTTAAATGCAAAAATGTATTTCCATTTCAATTTTGGGAAATATTGCTTTGTTTAATCTGAAAAACCACCTCATGCAAGGGTAAGAAATCTTAGGAAATATTTCATTTTGCTACTCATTAAGCAGGTTCACGGAAGCCTTGTGTTGCCAGATTGGTTGATTTGGGGTCAGATTTGGCATGGAAACAGTGTACAAAATGTAGGCTGGTTTGTCACAAATTGCACAGGTTTTAAAATAAATTTTAAAATGTTTTAGTGATCGTGGTTTTAGTGATTTTATTCAAATAAAATAAAAAATAGTTTTACCATCACGAGTGCCGCAGAAGCAATTCTGCATGTTTATTTATCCAAATGTGTTAATAATTAGTATTGATAAGTTATTCAGTGCTGCATCTAATTTTGTGAATCATTGGAAAAACAAGTGTACAGAAGAACTGTCCAAGTTGAAGGTATTGTGTATTACACAGATTTTCAGATTCACCACTATTAACAGCAACACACACCTACGATTATCATTCTTATGACATTTGGCCTCTCAGTTGCATCTGTTTATATCTGGGAGATTTTTTAAATGAAAACACACAGGGTTTGGCTGGACTTTATTCTAGTCCTTTTTCTTCCAGTGTTACCATAAGAGGGGTTGATGACTGGAAGGGTGTTGGCTTTGCTGTCTCTGTTTTGACCAATAGCAGGGTCCGCAGGGTTTGTTTAAAGACCTGTGTGTGTTTGTCCGGCTTCAGTCCTGCGTGGGATTGAGCCACCATGGATCGAACCGCAGTCGCTCTGTTTGGATTCTTACTCATCTGTGCCACCTCAGGCCAAACCGAGAAGGTACGTTCAGAGGTCATTTGAGGTTTTCTGTGTTAAATACAGCACTGTGAAAAAATCTTAATATTTTCTTTATATTTTGCTTTGGATTACTTTGTTAGTGCAAAAATACTGTTTTATGCCTGTAGAACTGTCTTATCTTTGGCAAACTGAATAGATTAAAAGAAGGAAATATTTTACTGGGACAGGATACAAAGAGTCTAGATAAAGGAGTTCCAACCACTCAGCATTCAGCACCACCAGTATACTGATCACCACCTGATCCTCTGGAATCATCTGCTCCTGTTTCTTCATCGGTTTAGGACCTAAGTTAGATGTGCTTTGTTCTGTTTAAATGATTCATATGTAGGTCACTGTGTGGCTCATCAAACAAAAACATTCCTCTGAAACAGGTCAGCTTCAGGGACTGGACAGAAAATGAGAGTCTTTGAAAGTCCTTCAGAAAGCCTGGAGAACTGTTCCTCTAGACCACATTAAAATACAAGAAAGTTTGGATGTTTGTAAGCAGTGAAGAAATGGGGTTGGCAAGCATAGCATATCACAGTGCTGTGTGGTGTAGTACTGTATAGTATAGTACAGTGTGGTTGTTTTTCTTTTTATCTCATAGTAATGTGTAAGCCCCTGTATCCAAAGTGGACATAACAAAGCTGGGTTTGACATTTTCTGAGTGATCAAAACTTTTTACCTTTTAAATATGAAATACTTGAACTTTTGAGCCTATATTGAAATAAATCATTAGCAAAGTTTCCCACCCGTTCCAAGTCTATTATGATGGGGCTGGTTTTCCTTTTGATATCAATGCTACGTATGAAGTAGTATCAAAATACCAAATACAAAATGAGTAATCATTATCTTAAGTCGTAAACATTTATCACTGTCTGAAAGCCAAATCTTTTTTAAATTGGACACAGGAAAGCGATCAAATCCTGTAAAAGTCTGTTGTATATATATATATTTTTTTTTAAATCAGTGCAATACTCTTAAAATGTAAGCAAAATACAAAGTGGCTCATTTAAATAAAGAATTAAAGGTATTGCAAATTTCCATGTGTTCTGCTACTCAAATTGATACATATGTTTAACAAATGTTTCAGTCCGTTTAGTGTCTGGAACAACACTATGAGATCTGGAATTGATTGAATAATTGACCAACTCTGAAGTTAGAATCCTGACCTGTCCCAAAAAGTTTCCATCTCTAAACAATATAATGTACAAAATCAGAGAATCACCAAGACATACTGCATAGTGGTAGCTTTTTCATATCATCTAATGGCAGTTTTGTGTGAAACTGGATAAATCGCATATGTATACATCAAATTTTAAAATGTTTTAAAATCAAGCAGTTCTTGAGATATTGAAATGTGGTCGCGATGCAGTATGTCAAATTGTGAATCTTTAAAAGGTTATACTAAACCGTTAAGCACCTCCTAGAGGCCAACTGGCCGCTCATTTGTAGTGAAACTTTTGGAAAGCTAGTGCAATGTGTCTACCACACAGGGGGTGCGAGCAGAAAGGGACACTTTACATACATATTATAATGTAGGGATAATACAGGGCTCAATAAATGGGAAATGATTTTAGCACCATTTTTGATGCTGAGAATGTATCATTATGTCCCCATCAGATTTTTACACCTGCCCCCTTTGCAGTACTATCATGTCCCACAGGACTTTAACACAAGTAGTCTTGAGGTAATGACTTGAGAGTGAATTGCACTACAAAATACCTCTGAAAGAGAAATCTGTGACCTTTGGGATTTCAAAACTGCACTGAACCCAGACAGAACCTCAACAACTTTTCATTCATCCAATCAAAGAGATGCACAATGTTTCATCTCCACAGGAAAAAGATATCGACATCTATAGCTTCCATATTAACTCCACAGTCATCAGCCGTTACGCCGTCACCGTCATCACCAGCCGTGTTTCCAACCGGCTCAGTGAGTCCAAAGAAGTCCATTTCCAGGTCAAAATTCCCAAGAATGCTTTCATCAGCAAGTTCAGGATGTAAGTAAACACACACACACACACACACACACACACAAACTGTTCCGCCCTAAACAGCTTCTACCACAGCTGCCACTGTAAACACCCTGTATTTATTATATACTGCACAATCTTTGTCCTGGTTCTGATATTATTTTCACAATTATTATTTATTGCATTTTTTCACAATTTACAACTACACTTCTAGACTATAGTATCAGTCATAATATTGTATTCATTCAAACTGCACTAAATGTCTTGTCCTGTGGTTTTGTTGCTTAGGTTTTTCTTG